>QODF01000189.1:509759-659929 GCA_024372805.1 Oostethus manadensis | reverse complement strand
CTCTACATGTTGCACGTAGCATGCTCTACATGTTGCACGTAGCATGCTCTACATGTTGCACGTAGCATGCTCTACATGTTGCACGTAGCATGCTCTACATGTTGCACGTAGCATGCTCTACATGTTGCACATAGCATACAGTACATAGTGCAAGTGAGTCCAAGACTTGTTTCACAAATGACAGTTCCCGTCAGAGGAGTCTCTAATGACGCGTTATTGTCCCGATTGTCTTTGTGGATTTCATCTTGCGTAAGATGAGACCGAAAGGTTGCACATAGCATACGTAGTGCAAGTGAGTGCACGACTTGTCTCATGATTAACAATTACCTCCATAGGACTTTGCAATGATGTGTTATTGTCCTGATTATCTTTGTGGATTTGATCTTGCCCAAGATGGGCCCTTAAGGTTGCACATAGCACGTGTAATGCAAGCAATTACACGTCTCACGACTAACAGTTCCCTTCAGAGGGGTCTCTAATGATGTGTTATTGTCCTGATTGTCTTTGTGGATTTTATCTTGAGCAAAATTAAACTGAAAGGTTGCACATAGCATACAGTACGTAGTGCAAATGTGAGTACAAGACTTGTCTCAAAACTAACAGTTCCCTACGGAGGAGTCTCTAATTGTCTTTACGGATGTCATTTTCCGCAAGATAAGACTGAACGCTTGCACATAGCACATGTAGTTCAAGTGAATACAGTAGACTGAAAGGTTGCACATAGTATCACATGTTCAAGTAGTACAAACATCACTCATGACAAAACAATTCCCTTCAGACGGGTCTCTAATGTAATGTTATTGTCCCGATTGTCTTTGTGGATTTCATCTTGTGCAAGATTGGACTGAAAGGTTGCACATAACATGTCATTTAAGTGAGTGCAAGACTTGTTTCACGACAAAGAACTCCCTCCAGAGGCGTTTATAATCCAATCCTGAAGTGTTATTGTCCCCAATTATGGATTTCATTTGAAAGGTTGCACATAGCATACAGTACATAGTGCAAGTGAGTCCAAGACTTGTTTCTTAACTGACAGTTCCCTTCAGAGGAGTCTCTAATGACGCGTTATTGTCCTGATTGTCTTAGTGGATTTCAGGCTCGGGTAGGATGAGACCGAAAGGTTGCACATAGCATACAGTACGCAGTGCTAGTGAGCACAAGACACGGGCGTCTCCATTGGCGTGTTAGGACGTTGATCTCCTTAGGCCACACCTTCCCATCCCCACACAAGAGGCGCTGGCGTCCAACGAGCACGGACGCACCTTGGAGGCGGGGAAAGACGCGTAGCAATCATCGTGCCGGCCAATCCCTGCGCACCAACGTGACCAGGCGGTGTGCGATGAGTGTTCCCGTCGGAGGAGCTTCGGCGTGAGAAATGTCCCTTGCAGGACGGGCAGAGGGATTATCTGCCAGTGGAAACAAACAATTCCACGGCGTCTAAGATTTGTCCTCTAAAAAGCTGCGACATCGCTGCTCTCCTACCGCAGCTCCGCTTTTATTTGAAATCAAACTCCTTTCTGATCCCTTAAAGGTCATCATGTGATCTGTGGCTGGCGTTCCCAAATAAGTGATGAAGTGTTTACCCGTGCAGACGAAACAATCTTGCTTTATCTGCTTGGGTTATAAATAACATTACGGGCGCCCCCTATGGGTTGTTGGCAAAATGCACAGGAGAACTATCCTCCCAAAGGTGCCTCGTGGTGGTCATGTTTTTCTACCAATCTTGCTGAAACTTTACGCACACGTGCGTGTCGGTCCTCCTAAGATGTGTACCAATTTTGCTGGCGATTGGCCTAAACACCCCAAAGTTGCCGTGGGTGTTTTGCAAAGCGGTGTGGAAAATTCCTAGTCAACCCAGCCTATGGGGTCAAACATTGGCGTGTCATTAGAGCGCCACCATGTGGTGTAAATGTCAGAAAAATAATAGCACAGACAACACGGTAAGGGAGAATGTTTTGACCAATTTTTACCCTTTTGCGTGCAGCGGTCTAGGAGTAGAAGCATTTACACCAAGGGGTGGCCTAAGTTTGATGAACGTATGACATTTTTGGGACCCCCACAAAGACATTTTGCTTGATGCCGGACATGTTTTTCTACCAACCTTGCCTCGATGTTTCCCACACGTGCGCGTCACTCTTGTCGAGACGTGTACGAAATTTGGTGGTGATTTGACTAAACAGCCCAAAGTTGCAGTGCGTTACAGTTTTGCAAACATGAATGGGAACTTCTGATCAAGTCAAACATTGGGGTTGAATAACAGCGACACCATGTGATGTACGGGTCAGAAAAATAATAGCACAGACAACACAGTTGGGGTGCATGTTTTGACCAATTTTCACCCTTTTGCGTGCAGCGGTCTAGGAGTAGAAGACTTTACACCAAGGGGTGGCCTCATTTTGATGTATGTACTGTATGACATTTTTGGTGCCCCCATAAGATATTTTGCTTGATGGCGGCCATGTTTTTCAACCAATCTTGCTCCACTTTTACGCGCATGTGCTTTTCTATCCACTTTAAATGTGTCCCAAATTTGGTTGCGTTTCGGCAAAGCACCCCCAAGTTTTTTTTTGGCTGAAATTCCTTCGGCGGCCATGTTTTTCCAACCAATCTTGCTCAAATTTTACACACTCGTGCTTGGCAGTCCTTTAAGGGGGTGTGTACCAAATTTCATCTTAGTAATTTCCAGCAAAGTGCTGGAGTGCACCAAAAGAAGGCCTTCAAGGATGACATCTGAAAGAGCGTCTGTCTGCGTGACTCCGTTGCAACCTGCAGCCACGGCGGGCCCATGCCGCCCCGCGCAACACCGCGCATTAGCCTTTTACTTGGAAGACACGCTAACAAACGCGGAACCCGCCGCGCTGCCGCAGGCTTCCTAACAGCCAGGGTGGCAGACGGCTGGAGGAGGGGTGAGATGTCGTCCGCTGCGACGCCAGCGCTTGGGCCATCTGAACCCTCGGCTTGCATCCATCCCAGCAGAGAGGCACCAGTAGGGACGCAAATACACGAAAAAAACCCATTTGTGTTTGGGAAGAAGAGTGGGTCTCTGCAGGGACATGATGGGGCTCTTTTCCCTTAAAAAAATCGCTCAGGGTTGTGTTTCCGTAGCAGTTAGTTGCTTCGCTAGTACCGTTAGTTATTTCCATTCAACAGAAATGCAAACCAACAATTTCCAGCAAATATTTGGAGGGGCAAAGGAAGAACCCGTTACATTTTGGTGCTGATCCGGCACCAAAACAACATTTCTTTTGGTTTAGTTCACTTGCATTGGGGCCAAAAGGGGCAGTGACCCCCCCAAAAAACACACTGCGTAATAGGCAGCACCGCCACCTGCAGGACCGGAGCGGCACATTACTGCCTCGCACAAGGCATGGCTGCTTTGTTGCCCTTTTGTTGTGATTCAAAAATACCCCTAAAAATGATCATTTATATACAAGCAAATACAAATCACCAGACCTATAAAATAATGTCATAAATACCACTATTATCACCACAAATAATACTAGTACTACTACTAGTAATAATGAATGTGTGAACTGGTGAAGGAACCAGAAATAATATTTAAAAAATCAGAGAAAATAAAGGTGAATAAAAATAACAATAAGTACAACACACTTCATTTTTATATATTATGTAAATGTCATAAAGGGGGTCCACTGAAAACAATAAACATTTCTAATAATAAATAACTGCCACTACTGCTTATAATAATAATTACAACAGTGGAACAATAAAAATAATTTTAAAAAAAACTAGAGAGAATTTATATATATTATTTAGACGTTATAAAAGGTGTCCCCTGAATAAAATACAAATAGATAGTAATAATGTACTACCAGCACTACTACTACTACTACTAATAAAAACAACAATAACAGTTAGTAAAATACACGTGTAGAGCGTAATATATATTGTAAACAAAATAAATACTACCAGCACTACTACTACTACTACTAAAACCACCAATGCTGGGGACCCTTATGTTCAAATGTGCAGTATTTCCGTGAGAGCCGTATCCTATTTTTGAGTGATTACAACTAAAAGTGTGCATTTTTAGGCAAGCAATGACTTGAATGATTAGCAACGAGTGTCGGAACTGGAGGAAGGTTTTATATTTGGAATGTTATTTCTAACACTGATTTCCTGTCATGTTTGACTTTAAAGTGTCAGCAAAAAAAAATAAAAATCCCCATACATTATCAAACCAAAATGATATATTTCATTGCAATATCATAACTTTATTCCCACAATATTGTAACTTTATTCCCATATTAATTTCCCTCCAACCTAATATTCCAAAAATTACAACTTTGTATTGTTTTGTTTGTTTCTCGTGATATATTGACAATAAAAAATACCTTCATGCGCCTAAAATTGTATTATTTTTATTTTATTATTCACGTAAAACAGTGACTTTTCTCCTCTTTGATATTTTCGACTTTCTACATTTTTTTTTACATTTCTGCTGTTTATTTTTTGTAATTTTACTTTTCTCATAATTACGACCTTATTCCGGTAATATTCTCACTTTCTTCAGCTAATATTATAACCTTTTCCACAACCCAATTTTCCAAAAAATGACAACTTTTCTCTCCTAATATTTTGACTTTACCTTCTTAAAATGACTGCTGATTTTTCCATTTTGTTTTTTTGTGAGACTGTATTTTTAGACGGGCCAGTGAATCACCCCTGTTGATACGTTGCATGTATTTTACGGCCGAAATAAATGAAAATAAATGCAAGTTATGGTGCCAAGAAATCATCAAATGTGGTCGCCAAGAGTGCCGCATAAGGCTCCCGGGCCGTAGCTTCCCTACCCCTCCAACAACACCCATTAAGGGTTTCCGTAGGTACGCGTGCACAGTTGGACTGCTGTAAAACACGCGAAGGGTTTAGCATTGTGTCTGTGATACAGTATTCCTATGACAGATGACGGAGACGCTAACGCAGTACCATAGCGGTGAACACAAATAGTCCATAAATACTTCATTTCTTCATGCGTCTGTTCCAAAGTGCTTTCCCAAAAAAATCACCCGGTCCTGCTTCGGATTTGCACGCCGGCTGCCACGTTGCTGTTGATGCAACGCATGAAATCAGGCACCTGAATGCGTCACGTCGTGCCGTGAGCGCATCCCGTCTCCAGCGCGCATCAGCAGCGTGGACGGCGTGGAGGAGCTGCAGATGGCAACTACACTCTGCAGGGGGGACGGAGGGCGGCTTCACTCCCTCCATCTTTTTTTTTTATCTGTCCGTCTTCCATCCCGGAGCCTTCTCTCCCCCGCCCCGCCATTGTATTCCTCTCAGCGAGTAAACATGCTGCTGCTGTCGGGCAGGATGTAGCCGCATGCCAACGGGATGCGCCCGAATCATCTTTTATGAACCCGCACGCACACGCAGCGACGGCGGTATGAAAAGACGGTAGCGCCAGGATGTACCCGCCCGTAAAAAGGCCTTCTTGGACCCGCTAAGACGAACCGACGGGAGGTCATCAAACCAAAGCAACCTGCCAAAAAACAACACAGCAAGTCACACACAAAGCCAAGCAAAACGATACCATTTCAACCCGCAAGGTATGCTGGGTAACTTCCTTCTGAGGAAGTACGCGGGGATCCCCTGTAAGACATTTCTTAGAAAAGGTGGATAATTTGCGTCTGAAACGACACAAAGAAAGCACTGGGCTTGCTAAGAGATGCATTCATACTTTACGTCTGCATATCATGCACTGTCTGGACTAGAGAATCGTATTTCCATTACAAAGCATGACTAGCTACATCTGGAGAACGTCTTGCCGCATATGATGCATTGTCTTGACTAGGGAATCTTTTTTCCATTCCATAACATCGTCTCGACTAAAGCATCATACTCCCAGACCATCACAAAAAAGCACGTCAACACAAATCCAGCATGTCATGCGCTGTCTTAACTAAAAAAAAAAACTGATTCCGTTCCTTTAAAGTAAAACTGTGCACACGTGTAGCATGTGACCTGGCATAAAGTGGCATATCATGCACTGTTGTGATTACATGATCATCCAATTGCATCACAGTACGACAAGTCACATGCGGAGCCTGTGATGTGACGTAAAGCAGCATATCATGCACTAAATAAAGAATCTTACAGTATCCATCGAAGTACAACTAGCATGTGACGTAAAAGAAGATACCGTGCACCGTCTTGACCACATGATTGTATTTCCATTCCATCAAAGCAATACAGCACAAAAGCACCATATCATGCACTGTCTTGACTAAAAAAAATAAAGTACTGTAAACACATGTAGCATGTTACGTGGCATAAAGAAGCATTCTAAATTTTGCCTAGCAACCTCCCGCGACTAGCTACCTGCAAAGCCTTTGGTGTGACAGAAAGCAGCATATCACACACTGTCTTGACTACATAGACCTAACCATTCCATCAAATGACGAAAACACAAAAGCAGCGTATGATGCACTGTCTTGACTAAAGAATTGTGTTTTGATTCCATCAAAGTACAACCAGCTACCTGCAAAGTGTCTGGTGTGACATAAAGCAACATATCACACACTGTCTTGACTACATAGACCTAACTGTATTTCCATTCCATCAAATGAGGAAAACACAAAAGCAGCGTATGATGCACTGTCTCGACTAAAAAGAATATTACTCCATTCCTTCAAAGTCAAATTATGCACACACAGAGCATGTGCTGTGGCGTAAAGCAGCATATCATGCATTCACCAAAGAATCTTACAGTATCTATCAAAGTACAACGAGCATGTGATGTAAAAGAACATATCATGCACAGTCTTGACTACATAATCGTATTTTAATTCCATCAAAGTACGACCAGCTACCTCCGAAGCGTTTGATGTAACATAAGGCAGCATATCACGCACTGTCTGGACTGCATAGACCTAATTGTATTTCCATTCCATCAAAGCACGGCAACACAAAAGCAGCATATCATGCACTGTCTCGACTAAAATAATGTTATTCCATCCCTTCAAAGTAGAAGTATGCACACACGGAGCATGTGCTGTGGCGTAAAGCAGCATATCACGCACTGTCCTGACTAAAGACTGACATTTTAAAGACATTTTTCATAATTTGGCTCCAAATCAATTCCGGTCTTGACAAACAAAAGCGCTCATGCCCGTTCAGGCCAAGCCAGCCGGCCGTCACAACAGGCGTGGGAATTACGTTTGCGTCCTGCCGGGATCCAGGGAATTGGAGTCGCTGGCGTGCGCCGCATCTGACACAAGGCGGTGCGAAGAACACGGGTTGCGGGCTTTTTAGGCACACGTTGTGCTTGAGAAGCCAACATGGGACAAACATGGCCGACAGGAAGTTGCGTAGCAAGATCAAGAAAAAAAAAAAGACAACCAGTTTGCTCGATTTTCTTCGCTTGGGTCCATTTTTCCCATCATCCCTCTCAGCTTCACCCCCACCCGCACGACACACTCCCTAGCGTTGGCAAACGCACCCCAGCTCACACTGTTTCTGGCAGCCTCACCTCCGGCCTGCGAGTACACCCCTCCTCCTCCCTTTCCCGGATCCGCCACCTCCTTCCCCTTCCCGGGAGCTGTCAATCCCAAACAGACTGCGGAGCGGGTGGGGTGGTGCGGATGACAGGTCTGTGTGTTTGTAGGGGGGTGGGGGTATCAACGGACAGCAGGAGGGTAAAGGTCAGCTCCGACTGTGCAGTAAGATGGGGTCACGTCAGGACGGTGACCCCTTCGCTGACCCCGACTTCTTCCTCCATCAACGCCCCCCGCCCCTCTTCTTTTTCTTCCTCCCTTCTTCGGCTGCTGGAGCGGAGCGCCGTCCCACCTTCGGGTCAGCGGGAGCATATGGTGCGAAGGCCGGAACAAATAGTCCGGCCCTGGCTAGCGAAATCCTGCAGCACGAGGGGAGCAGTGAAGGGGAGATGTCCACTGATCGCTGTGCATATCCTGCTGGAAGTGCTCCGTGATGGGCCCGGTCCCCTTCCAAAGACCTTTCAGATGGCCATCAATGGTCCCCGTGGGACGTCTAAGCTGTTACACGTTGGCAGCAGCTCCTGCCAGACGCCCCCCCCGGGAGCCGCTGCACAGTCCCCCCTAAACATCTGGCGGGAATGTTGGAAAGTCAAGGTCTCGTCCGGGGAGATCCGATGGCGCGGCGGGTCATGTGACACGGAGCTTTTATTGTTATCTGAGCCGGAGGGGGCGCTCCCAAGACGTGGGCCCTGACTGACGATCTGGATCTGACTCGTAACCCTCAAAGTGCTTCTGTGCGATTTTGGGGACGATAAGAGGCCTGACAGGAAGGCCTGCGGGACCGCGTCAGGCGGGCTGCATATGGCGCGCTTGGCGGTGCAAAAAAACGCCCAACTGCAGAAGAGCAACATTTGGCACCGGCGGTCCTGGTGGGAGCCCAACGTGGAAGCAAAAGTGCAAGTCTGAGCCGGGTTCCCGTATTAAAGGGTCCCTGACATTAACTTTGTCTTTGTTCCGTACATTTTTCATCAAAATAGCAGTCATGCCAAAACGTCGTGTTGCTGCTGGACGTTTGCAGTCTTCCGAGGGATACTGTGAGTTTGTTTTCTTTTCCAAAAGTTCTAAGACAACAATGGACGAAGCAAGTGGCGACAACGAGAGACAGATGGAAGCTTCGTCAAAGGTGCCACAAAGCAGGGGAAAGTCATGCCTTGTTTGTATCCAAAACGCTATACATGTTCTAGAAACATCTTGTCACAGCAACGTGTATGTTGAGAGTGGCGGCCAGGAAATATTAAATAAATTGGGCCATAACAAGCCGTTTACACTCAGTGATGAGCCAATTTAAAAGAATAAATACTCCAGTCATGTACACTTAATAATCATAATAATACATTTTATTTATATTACTATTATTTTATTCTTCTAGTTTTGAAGGCCACCAATCTTCATCTCCATGTCTTAAGGCTCAAGTCCATGTTCTAAAAGTTTTCTATTCCATTCCAAATGTTTCCCCCTCCTTTTTGTCCTCCAAAACTATTCAGACATGGCTGAAATCTTGGCTCTAATTACTGTAAGCATTACACCGCCATGTTTGCTTACCTGATAGTACTCCCATGGCGCCACTTCCGGAAATGAGTTACTTGCCAACATTTGGCTGTTCATCTTATGTTTTGTTTTCATGATTTCATGTTTCCCCCTCAATGGACCGCAGCCTCGGCAGCACTCGTGCAGCCCGCTACGCAGCAACCACCACCATGCTTGGGTGTGTGAATTTCAAGAAGCAATCATCGTGCCAAATGGCCCCATAAGACCAGACAAACTTTTGCCGACATGATTTCGCATGCTTATCAGAAAGACAATGCATGATATGCTGCATGCTGGTATGCCTTATTAAACCCAATAAAACGGTAGGGTATCCTCCTGCGCTTCCCAATGTCACTCTACATGTTGGAATTCATGTTTCCTCTCAACGAACCGCAGCTCCCCAGTGCCGGCAGCACTCGTGCGGCCCCCAGACCGTGGCTCTGCAAACCACCGCCGTGTTTGCCTGCAGGCAATTATCTTGCTACGCACGTGTGTGTTGACACACTTCTAGTGGATAGCGGCTCTACACAAGCTGCACACGGACTACCCTAAAGTACATCACAGCGTCTCTTGCACGACGGCGCCCCTTGTCATGAAAAAGCTGGATTGGAAAGGCATCTGGTGTCCACCACAGACTCCAGCGAGACCAGTGAGCAAAAGCGCGACGCCATAAACCTAAGGCAGAACGGAGAGAGGCGTGTGACGCAGCCAGGCGGTCGGCGCCGACGTCCAGACATCTCCGTTCCATCCGACTCGTCGGGAGGTTGCTGAGCATACATTCTTAGCAGAATCCCTTTTCAAATTAAATTTAAATCACCCCCTCAGCTCATAAGCAGAGGCTCTCCTGACAACTTAATTCATAATTCAGTGCTGAGCCAGGGCCCCCGGGGCCCTCATCACGGCCTAAATGGAGGAGCCACGCCACTAAATGGGATGTTTGTTTGCACCTAAACCTCTTTACAGGCTGCAAGTCCACAGCTCAGCACTGCGCGGGCGAGCCGGGGGAACGCGGCGTCTCACGAGGAGCCCCGCGCAATTTGCTGACCGGCCGCTTCCGTGTCTCCCGTCGCCTCGCGGCCGCCTCGGCCTGCACCAGAGCCGGCGCCGCTTAGAGGAATCTTCACCTGGAAGTAACAAAACACCCCCGTCGTGTGTGCGCGTGGCGGATCCCGCCGGGTGCAACCGCTGCCTGGAGGCGGGACTTGAACAGAAACGCAAGTCACAGCGGTGAGGGATAATAACCGTGAAAATAACAGCAGTGCAATGTGGCTAACCAGATGACGTACTGTTAGCATTAGCATACTTTTATCACTACACGGCAATCCGGTACCAGCAGGTGCAGTAGATTCTCAGAAAACAAACAAGACCCGGCATTCATGATATGCACGCTCTTAAGGCTGTGCAATTGGCCAATTACTTGAAAGGGGTGTGGTCAAAAAAATAGTGTGGCATCCAATCAGTGATCGATTTTGTGAAATCAATTTAAGGATGAAAGCAGCACTTGTTGAACATCATTTCTCTTTGAAAGCCTGAGGAAAATGGCTCCTTCAAGACCTTGTTCAGAAGAGCAGCGTACTTTGATTCAAAAGTTGATTGGAGATGGCAAAACTCATGAAGAGGTGCAAAACATTTTTCTCTGTTCACCTAAACGATCTCCAATGCCTTCAAATGGGGAGCAAAACCAGAAACAATTGGCAGAAAACAAAAGACAACTATCAAAATGGATTAAAGAATAACCGGAACGGCAAAGACTCAGCCAATGATCAGCTCCAGGATGATCAAAGACCGTCTGGAGTTACCTGTAAGTACTGTTACAGTTAGTAGACGTCTGTGTTAAGCTAATCTATTTACAAGCCTCTCTGTTAAAAAAAAAGGCATGTGCAGAAGAGGTTACAATTTGCCAAAGAGCACATCAACTGGCCTAAAAAGAAACGGAGGAACATTTTGTGGACTGATGAGAGTAAATTTTTTGATTTGGGTCCAAGGGCCGCAGACAAACTCGGAATTGAAGCCGCAGTACACAGTGAAGACAGTGAAGCATCATGATATGGGCATGTTTCTCCTACTATTTATCCCATAGCAGGGATCACGGATGACTTTGCATATGTCCAAACACTTGAAGAGGTCATGTTGCATCATGATATTATGACATTATTATTGTAAAATTAATTTACAATAATTTTTTTTCTCTTGACATTTTGACTTTATTCTTGTAAAATGATTGCAAATCCTTCTGATTTTGCAGTTTTGTTTTTTAAATACCTTTTTTGTGTCATGGGATACTAAAAACAACATGGCCCCCGGGCCGCACTGTGCACACCCCTGAACTACGCTAATCCCAGCTGGATCCTTTTTGAAGCTCCCCAAAAAGTGTCTAAGGGAAGAAAGAGGCCGTGCGGTCACCAGTTTTGAGAAGACATCTGCCTAACGACTGCGGAAGATTTCCGGCGTGGGCGCACATCTTGGTGATGAAGTGGATTTTTATTTTGGGCTGTGGGATAAAAACGGTTTGATGAAGGTGCCGACGGGAGTCATTTAAGCGGCGGGGAGGAGATGTCAGGACTCAAACTGCACCTCGACGTGTCCACAAACACGTCTAAGGCCTTGCTGAGCACCTGGCACCTGACGGCCTGCACACACACACGCACACACATACACACACACTACTGTGAGAGTCAGACGCTCGACGCAACAGGCGGCCAAGATGGCAGCGCTTGAGGCACCATGCGGTCCTTCGAGGAGGGAATGTGGCCTTTGTCTTTTCCCTTGAATGAGGAAGTTTTGGGTTTTTTATTCCACTTGCATGAAAATGAAGAATGTTATATGTAATAATGTATAATAAGAATGTCTTATATAATAATAAGAATATATATATATATAATATATGTAAGAATATATAATAAGAATGTTATTTAAAAATAAATAAATAAATAAATTACATTTGTTTTTAATTAGGCGGGTGCATAAATCTGGGCACCCTTGTTGTTGTATTGATTGGAATACCTTCAGCACTAATTATTGGACCTCCAAATTAGTTTGGTAAGCCCATTGACCCTTGACCTACATACGCAGGCCATGCCAGTCACGAGAAAGGGTATTTAAGTTGTTCTCCTCCTTGCATCTTCTCTGTGTGGCAACACGGGAGCCTGAAAACAACCGTCAAATGACCCGAAAACAAAGATTGCTCAACATCAAGGTTTGGGGGAAGGATACAAAAAGCTAGCTCAGAGAACTTTATGACATTCTTTTCTTATAGTTATGACTTTTTTTTTTCGTCATTTTGACTTTTTATCTCGTAATTCTGATGTTTTCTCTCATAACTGATTTTTGATCTCGTAATTATGACTTTTTACCTTTTAATTAGGACTTTCCTGTATGTATATTGGAACTTTTTATTTTGTCATTTATACTCTTTATCTCATAACTTGGACTATTTGTTCCAGAAGCGTTCCCCATTCGTGTTTGTGAGTTGGAGCTACGTACCGCACATGGTGTTGGAATTGCGCTGCTGCTGATGCGTTCGGGTCAGACATGCTCACCTGAACACAGCGGTGTGGCTCGCCACGATGCAGCGGCGTTAATTACGCTAAAAAACAAAACCCCTAATTCATGACATCAAGTAGTTACCGCAGGGAAAGTGCTGGTGAAAAAACAACAAATGCAAGGGAAAATGTGGCAAGACTTGCAGTAATGGCGGTGCTGTCATGCAGGGGAGCCTGGCAGGAGCAATTAGTGGGAGGGTTGGTGTCCTGGCGGGAGGTCACGTGGTCTCAGGAGGCGGGGTTACACCATTGACCTTTCCATTACTAGATGCCCAGCTCGCCCTTTTGTGGTCACCTCTGATGTCACTATAAAGAGAGTCAGTAGAGCATTAAGTTCCATTTGCAAAATGCATTCTAACTCTATGAGCCCTGTAGCAACCTGGTTAAATGACCTGTGGACAACTGCAGTCTTGGAACAGTGAGGCCAGGTTCTTTCTTTTTTTACTGTAGATGGAAAACATTTGGGTTTGTTCAACAAAACTCTGCTCTTTAGAGGGGAAAGCAACATGAAAACCCCCCCAAAAATGCCGTTTTTCATGTTGTTTTCACTTTTCAAGACCAAAGATTTTCATGTTGAGAGATGAAAACAACACAAAAAACTCTGGAACCATGAAAACATTTGGGTTTGACAACAAAACACTGGTCTTTAGATGGGAAAGCAACATGAAACACTGTAAAGACCACAGTTTTTCATTTTTCATGTTGCTTTTCATGTTGTTTTCACTTAAAGACCAAAGATTTTCATGTTGAGAGATGAAAACAACATGAAAACATTTGGGTTTCACATCAAGATGACTAGGCGATGAATTTTTCATGTACTTTTCACCTCTAAAGACCAAAGATTTTTATGTTGACAGGTAAAAAACAACCTCTGGAAGCATGAAAACATTTGGGTTTGACAACAAAACTTTAGAGGGGAAAGCAACATGAAAAACTGTAAAGACCACAGTTTTTCATGTTTTATGTTGCTTTTTATATTGTGTTCACTTGTAAAGGTCAGAGTTTTTCATGTTGATATGAAAACAACATGAAAAACTCTGAAAGCATGAAAACATTAGGGTTTCACATCGTGACTAGGGGATGAGATTTTCATGTAGTTTTCACTTCTAAAGATTAGAGAGGTTTATGTTGACAGATAAAAGCAAAACAAACCACTCTGGAACTTTTTTCATTTTGCTTTTCATGTTGTTTTTACTTATAAAGACCAAAGATTTTCAGGTTGAGATAAAAGCAACATGAAAAAGTCAGAAATTTGACATGAAAGGATGACTAGGAGAATAAAGTTTTTCATGTTGTTTTCACCTCTTAATGTGAAAAACTCTGGTCTTCAGAGGTGAAAACAGGTTTTTCATGAAAAACGTGTTGTTTTCCTCTCTCTTATTTTTTGTCTCGTTTTTCACCTCTCAACATGAAATACTTTAGTCTCCTATTCATCTTTTCATGTCAAAATTGGTGTAAAAGTGTTGTTTTCACTTCTAAAGACTAGAATTGTTGAATGAACAGCTCTACTCTTTAAAAGTCTCTGAAGACCAGACTTGTTCATGTTGTTTTCACCTCTCAACATGAAAAACTGATATTTTGAAGTCTCTAAACATCAGAGTTTTTCATGACAGACTTGATGTTATTTTCACCTCTCAACATGAAAAACTGATATTTTGAAGTCTCTAAGCGGAGTTTTTCATGACAGACTTGTTCATGTTATTTTCACCCCTCAACATGAAAAACTCTGTCGTGAAAAACTCTTATGTTTAGAGACTTTAAAATGTCAGAGTTTTTCATGTTGAGAGGTGAAAACAACATGAATAAGTCTGGACTTTAGAGGTGAAAACAACATGAACAAGTCAGGTCTTTAGAGGTGAAAACAACATGAACAAGTCTGGTCTTTAGAGGTGAAAACAACATGAACAAGTCAGGTCTTTAGAGGTGAAAACAACATGAACAAGTCAGGTCTTTAGAAGTGAAAACAACATGAACAAGTCAGGTCTTTAGAGGTGAAAACAACATGAACAAGTCAGGTCTTTAGAGGTGAAAACAACACCAAGAACTCTGGTTTTTAGAGGTGAAAACAACATCTGCTATTCAGGTGTTGATGTCAAAACTGTTTTCAGTCTACAGCAGCTACAAAGAAAGTGGACCTGGCTGCCGTAATACTTGTGGTAGTGTAGTGTAAGAGTACATTGCAAGGCTCACACATATACACTTGTGTGACATTAAAATGGAAGAAAGTCCAAATGTTCTGATGATACCATACGAGTCCAATGTTTTGGAGCCGCTTTCTCGTTTTGACTGGTACTCTACTTTACTACGGTGTCCAATAAACTGCAAAAACGCGTCCAGTTTGGTCGAAGGCGTGTTGAAAGAGTAGTTGCGGCAGTGGAATGTATCTTGCTGACAATCTCCGCCGTGCTTAAGAGAAAGCAAGAGTGGTTTGGGGTTTTGGGGAGCAGTTGGGTAGCGATGAGACCAATCAGGTCCAAAGACAGCTGCAGTGCCTGCGGCCTTAGCGCTGCGCTCCCACACACCCCGTCTCCCCAAGCAGTAAGTCCTCCATGCAACCCAAACACCAGCAGGATCAGGACTAGGTTGGGTTTTTTTTAAGCGCTGTTTGCAATTCAGCCGTCGTCGTCGCCCGATTCTCTGATGCAGGACGGTTAGGGTTCGCGCCCTGTCCTGATACTGGCACACAGTGATATCACCCTGACTCGCTGGGACTATCTGCTCGAGGGTACAGGCCTCCAGGGCCGCACAGGCCTGACTCCACCGGCCCCGGGTGTCTGGGCATGTGAGTCCGCCCTTCATCGGCTCTTTGCAGTCATTGTATAGTCAGATGCATCTTAGCACGACTAGCCCAAGGAGGGCTGTTTTTATTTCCACTTTTCCTCCGCGCCAAATTATTATTCGAGGCTATCAAAAGACTTCTGAGTTCCAACTTTTCTTCTTGTAACTATGACTTTATTCCCATAATATTTTGACTTTATTCCCGTAATATTTTGACTTTATTCCCATAATAATAATTCTTTGTCGCAAACTAATTTCCCCAAAATTGCAACTTTGTTGTTTTGTTTGTTTACACTTTGAAGTCATACTATTGTGACTTTATATTATGTGATATTATACTTAAAAATATACATCTACATTTTTCTGTAATATTTCAACTCTATGCTACTAAAATGACAAGTTTTCTCTTTCTCTGTCTTTTTTGTGCCATTTTTTAAATAGAAAAATCTAATTTTCCAGCTGTTTTCTTGTAATTATGACTTTATTTTCTTAACTCTGTCCATTTTTTCCCAACCTAATTTTCCAAAAATGACAACTTTTTTCTGTTGTTTTGTTTTTCATAGTATGACTTTAAAAATATAACATATTTTCCCTTTAATATTTCAACTCTGTGCTACTAAAATGGCATTATTTGTCAAATATCTCTTATTAGAGTTAGCATACAACTTTTCTCTCCTGTGTTGTGGCTCCTTTCTTGTAAAATTACTGCTGTTTTTAAAACGTTTTTGGACTGCCGTGATTATCTGCTCGAGGTTAACATGCCTCAAGTCTTCCACATCCTTAGGACCCGATTGGAGGTCTGGGCATGTGAGTCTGCCCTTCATCGCGTCTGTGCCAGGGCTGGTTTCCCATACAAAGGAACATTTCAGCATGAGTAGTCATAGACCGAAGAGAGCTATGTTTACATCTCCACTTTTTCATGCACTCCGAATCATTATTCAAGGTAAAAAAAAATGTATGTAATGAGCATTTAGAAAATACTTTTGTTTTTCATTCAGTGGTACCGATGCTTTGTCGTAACCCCTCTGCGCCGACGCACGGCAACAAGACCAAGTGCCAAATAAACTCAACCGAAGACTGAAAGCGACAGCTGCTAGATGGCCAACGCCGCTCCTCTAATGACCGTCCGCCGAGCGTGAGCGAGCCCGAGTGACAAGGCCTGATATCATTCCCGTTGGCGGCGCCAAGAGAGTGAGAACTATCCACCCGTCACGGACGCCGTCTGCCTTTGGATGACAAGGCCAGTTAGCATTTTAGCTCGTTGCTGCCGCGCCGAACGCGATCCAATTATCCGTGTCAATCGCGCGCTCGGAAAACAGCTGACAGAAAGATTTCATCCAAAATGTCCCACTAGGATGAACCATTCGGATGCAGGTGTCCCGCCCCGCCCCGATTGGTTAGTTCCTTTATTAGGTTTATTCTCGTAACATTGTTACACAATTTACTTTTTTTCCATAATGCAGTATTATACTAAAATATATTTTTAAATATTTTAACTCAATGCTACTAAAATGGCATTATTTTTTTCTTATATTACCAATTTATTCTCGGAAAATTTGTTTGTCAAGATAAAAATTGATATTTTGACTTTATTCTCATTAAATTACATAAAATTATTGTAGTTTTTTTATAATTTTTAAATAAATTGTATTTTTAGAATGTGCTGGTGGCCAGTAACAAAAAATAAATAAATATATATGTATATATTGTATAAAGTTATGGAAACATTTCTATATTTTTTGAAACTCATAGTTCAGGAACAGCGGTCTGGTTATTAGACATAGAAAACCTGTTTACAATATTCAAAATACGGGTTATTAACATTATTAGTCCTCTAGACAGGAAATAACACCCCAGTTGTCCCCTTCACACTCCAACTACCCAATACCGTAGCCATGGAAAGACATACCAAGAAATATTATGCAGAGAAAACCTGTGTGTGATCTTCCAAATACAGATTTTAACATTATTAGAGCCCTCCAGACAGGAAATAACACCCCTATAGTCACACTTAGACACCTATTACCCAATATAATAGGCCTAAGACACAATAAGACATATTAGGCACAGGAAATCGGTGTACCACCTTTTAAATATGTCTTTTACCATTAAAGGGCCCTCTATACATGAACTAACGCCCTTACAGTCATTTTACATATTAAGACCAAATAGGACATATTAGGCACAGAAAGCCTTCCAAATATGGTTTTTAACATTATTAGAGCCCTCTAGACATGAAATAACACCCCTGTAGTCACCTTTACACTTTTATTACCCAATATAGTAGACATAATCAAAGAAAATATGGCATATTGGGCATAGAAAAACTGTTTACTACTTTTCAAACACAGTTTTTCACATAGTTAGAGGCCTCTAGACATGAAATAACACAGCTATAGTCACCTTTACATTCATATCACCCAAAATTATAGACAAAATAAGATAAAATAAAACATATTAAGGACAGAAAACCTGTTTACAAGCTTCTAAATTTGGGTTTTTAACATTATTTAAGCCCTCTAGACCTGAAATGACACTCCTGTAGTGACCTTTACACTTTAATTACCCAATATAGTAAACATAATACAAGAAAATTCGGCATATTAGGCATAGAAAACCTGTTTACCACTTTCTAAACACGGTTTTTAACATAATTAGAGCCCTCTGGACATGAAATAGCACCCCTATAGAAATCTTTACATTCGTATTAGCTAACATAACAGGAGAAAATAAGACATGTCAGGCACAGGAAATTTGTGATTTTCTAAATTTGGGTTTTTAACATAATTAGAGCCCTCTGGACATGAAATAACACCCCTACAGTGGCCTTTACACTCGTATTACCGAATATAGTAGACATAATAGAAGAAAATATGGAACATTAGTCACATAAAACCTGTTTACCACTTTCAAAACGCGGTTTTTAACATAATTAGAGCCCTCTGGACATGAAATAACACCCCTACAGTGGCCTTTACACTCGTATTACCAAATATAGTAGACATAATAGAAGAAAATATGGAACATTAGTCATATAAAATCTGTTTACCACTTTCAAAACGCGGTTTTTAACATAATTAGAGCCCTCTAGACATGTACTACTCCTTCAAACCTGGCCAGGGCTTGCTAGCAGGATGCAAAGAGAACAGCGCCGGCCCGTGTTTGCCGCTCAGGCTTTTTTCTCCGAGTCTTCCAGCTGCGAGTGTGGACACAACAGGAGACGCAATCCAGAGATACCTGAGGGGCGGCCGCCCTCTAAAGAGGCTGGACCACACGTGTCCGACCGCGCCATTACCCGCTTTAACCGCAGTGATTTGTCGCCGACTCCCGCTTGCACTGCGTGATGCGGCTTTGGGAGTGAGCTCTATTAAAAAGTCATTAAAGCCCAGAGAAAGCACGGTGGACTCTTGCCGAAAGGCGCCTGTGGAAATTACTCCATCCATCATAATTACACCAACTGGCCGGTGGCACTGGGAGGCCAGGGGACGCGGTTCCCGCCATGACCTCACCCAGGCAGCTGTGAGCGTGCGGCGAGGAAGGAGATAAAGAGGGGAAGGAAGATGTACGTTGGAGGCCCGCAGGCAAATAAGGTTGCATTTAGAGAAATACGTCTAAGTGCGTCTGGCTTCCGTCACGATAACATCCCATAACAACCTCCTCCTCCCTTTTGTCCACAACCCCGTGAAAGCTTTGCTGCGACAAAAAGCGACGCCGTGATGGCGCCAAATCGAGTAAGGAACGCAATAATTGTCATTTTGGTAGCGGTATTGACGTGCTGCAGGGGTCCTGTCAGATGCGTTTACATCAGCATTACTCCTTAAGGGAGACATGCTTCTCCAAAGTGCTCTTTTTCTTGTGCTTTGAACCTCAACCTGGAAACGCACCGGCAAATATTCCATATTCTCCTGTTTGTCACCCATTTTTAAATAATCCAGGAGTGCGTTTGCCTCCGTGCGGGAATTTAGGCCGCCGAAAAATGCATTCAGGAAGCCTCGCGCCATTTTGTGCGTCTGTAGCTTTAATGTTCACGCGCCGCGGTCCTCCGTCCTCCACGGTCCACGCATTTTCATCGGGGCCAGACCGAGCCGTGATAATCCGATTTCCACAGAGTAGAATTTAGGAATGGAATATTTTTTACAGACAACTTGTTTGCCACCTTCTGAAAACATTAGAGACCTCTAGACAGGAAAAAACACCCCTATAATCACCTTTACACTCTCACTACCCAATATAGTAAAAGAAAACCCGTTTAAATACAGTTATTAGCAATATTACAGCCCTCGGGACATGACACAACGCCCCCATAGTCACCTTTACACCCATAAATGAAAATATGGCATATGGGGCATAGAAAACATGTTCACCAACTTCTAAATACAGTTATTAGAAATAATAGAGCCCTCTAGGCATGAAACAACACCCCTAGAGTCACACTTACACTCCTGTTACCCTTTGTAGTAGACATAAGAGAAAATATGGCATATTAGGCATAGAAAACTTGTTTACCACCATCTATATAAAATATGTAACAATATTAGAGCCCTACAGGCATGCAATAACAGCCCTAGAGTCACCTTTACACTCCTATCATCCAATATAGTAGACATCATTTTAAATCTGACATATTAGGCATAAAACCTGTTTGAAATCTTATAAAGAGGGGGTTTCAACATTATTGGACGCCTCAACATTTAAAATAACACCCCCATAGCCCCTACTAGTAGTCATAGTAGACACAATAAGAAATTAATTAGGTGTAGCAAACCAGTTTACAATCTTTTAAATACAGTTTTAATAGTATTAGAGCACTCCAGACACAAAATAGCATCCCTATAGCCACCTTTACACTGTTATTACCCAATATAGTAGACATAACAAAAGAAAATATGGCATATGGGGCATAGAAAACCTGTTTACCACCCTCTAAATGCAGTTATTAAAAATATTGCAGCCCTCTGGACATGAAATAACACCCGTAGAGTCACACTTACACTCCTGTTACACAATATAGTAGACATAATAGGAGATAATATGGCATATTATGCATAGAAAACCTGTTTACCACCTTCTATATAAAATATGTAACAATATTAGAGCCCTACAGGCATGCAATAACAGCCCTAGAGTCACTTTACACTCCTATTATCCAATATAGTGGACATCATTTTTTTTTTAAATTATGACACATTAGGGATATAAAAAGTGTTTAAAATCTTCTAAATACAGGGTTTTAACATTGGACCCCTCAACATTTAAGATAACATCCCTATAGTCACTTTTACACTTTATTGCCAACATAGTAGACACAATAAGAGATACTTTAGGTATAGCAAACCTGTTAACGATCTTCTAAATACAGTTTTTAATGTTATTAGAGCCCACTAGACACAAAATAGCATCCCTAAAGTCACCTTTACATGCCTATTACCCAATATAGTAGACAATAAGACTTATCAAGCATGGAAAACCTGTTTACGATGTTGTAAACACAGGTTTATATCATTATTAGAGCACTCTAGACATGAAATAACACCCCTATGGTCACCTTTACGCTCCTGTTACCCATAATAACAGCAAACAAGACATAAATAAGACTCGTGATTGTGTGTTCTGTTGCTAGGGAGCTGAATTGGGGGGTGGACAGTTGGGTGAGACACACAAGCACCGGACCTGATCGCCGCCACGTTTTTATTGCAGGTCTTGGCGTAACCCACACCAGGCTAAACCTCAACTCTGAAACCCCGATGCAACATTCCAGACACCCGGTGACCAGTGTAGAATGCTACAATGTCTTTGAATGCATCTTCTAAATGCCTTATATTTGCAGTTGTACTTGTTTTGGCCATTTTTATGCTTGGAAATGCTTCATTTAGGCAAAAATATGTACGACTATATGCATGTTTTTGCCTAACAATCGGCGGTATTCAACCACAAAATAGGGCAGACTGTATTTCGGGAAAAACTGTGATGGGTGAAGCTGAGTCCCCTAGGGTAAAAATGTCCTGTTGTATGCAGCCATGCAATACAGGGCATCCCTGGGTTAGGAATAAGAAAAAAAACTAAAATGTAATCCTGGCCTGGCTTTATACAATTAGCATTCCATTCTTTTTTATAAATATATATATATATATATTTTTTTATTAATAAAATGAACTCAAACGTCTTCTCGGGACACCCGGAGAGCAATAAAGCAACAAAGCTGTTTTCCGTCAATATTTTCCTGGCATCACCGGCACCTGGACCACACAGATGGCGGGCCGGGGGTGTCAAAGTCGCTAATAACCCCTTCGGGACCTCATTCATAATCATACTCCCAGAAATTAACCCACAGTCCATTTCCTCATAACGCGCACGCGGCTGGTTTGGCGGCTAGATTCCCAGTCGCCGTCGCTCCTGGGTAGGCGTGGTGAGCAGAGCAGTTTTTAGCTGCTGCAGGGGCGTCCAAAACGGTGGCCCGTTGGAATAGTATCATTTCACGAAAAGACAAAAACAGCAGCAGGAATTCAATTTCACAAGAAAATCATCAAGAACGAACAAATATATGGGGAATATATATGGAACAAATATATATATATATATAAATATATATATATAACAAATATGAGGACAAATGACATTTTAGCAGCATAAAGTCAAAATATTAAGGAAAAAACAGTCATAGTCATAATCCAAACAATGCATGAAGTAGTCATTTTTGGAAAATTAAGTTGGGAAAAAGGTTACAATATCACGGGAATACAGTCTAAATATTATGGGATAGAAATTCCTTACTATAAAAAATATATAAAGTTGAAACAATTGGCAAATTTTTCCAGAAATAAGTAAATATACTGATGGAAAAAAAGGTGTATTCTAACCAAAAAAGTTGAAATATTTAAAAGTAGATACATGTTATCCTTGGAAAGTCATAATATTACTGGAATAAAGAAGAAAATGATTTAAGAAATCATTTCAAAAACAACGTAAGTGGTAAAATGAGGTTGGGGAAAACAACGATAAGATTATGAAAATAGTCCAAATGTTGTATGCATGAAGTTGAAATAACTGGAAAATTAAAAAAACAAACAGTTTGATGGGAATAAAGTCATGATAATGTCTTTTTAGTAGCACGAAGTTGAAATATTCAAGAAAAAATACCTTTACAAAAATAAGTCAAAATATTGTAAGAAACACAACAAAATAATGTGGGGAAAAAGTTGTAATATTATAGGAATAAAATTAAAACATGGGAAAAAGTCACCATTACAAGAAGAAAAATAATCAACATAAACAAAATAAAATATATAAAACAGCAGAAATTTAAAGAAAAAGTAATTTTATGAGAATAAACAGGGAGTGCAGAATTATTAGGCAAGTTGTATTTTTGAGGATTCATTTTATGAACCCAAAAAAGTCATTAATATGAAAGCTGAATAATTTTGGAAGTAGTTTTTAGTTGTAGCTATTTTAGGAGGACATCCGTGTGTGTGCGTGACAACTACTGTGCATAATTCTTAGGCAACTTGACAATAAACAAATATATACCCATTTGAATTATTTCTATTTTCAAATATACATTTCTGACATTCAAAAAGCAAAGAAAAAGAAATCAGTGAGCAGTAAAGCCACCTTTCTTTGCAAGGACACCCAATCCGTGGATTCTGTCGGTGTTTGGATGTGTTCACCACCAACACGGCGTGCATCAGAACCACAGCCTCCCAGACACTGTTCAGAGAGGTGTACTGTTTTCCCTCACATTTGATGACGGAGCACAGGTTCTCTTTGGGCTTCAGATCAGGTGAACAAGGAGGCCATGTCATGAGTTTTTCTTCTTTTAGACCCTTTCCTGCCAGCCCTGCTGTGGAGTACTTGGACGCGTGGGATGGAGCATGTCCTGCATGAAAACCAGGTTTTTCTTGAAGGATGCAGACTTCTTCCTGTACCGCTCTCTGAAGAAGGTGTCTTCCAGGAACTGGCAGTAGGACTGGGAGTTGAGCTTGACTCCATCCTCAACCCCAAAAGGGTACCAGCCCAAACCAGGACTCCACCTCCACCTTGCTGGCGTCTGATTTCGGACTGGAGCTCTCTGCCCTTTACCGATCCGGCCCCGAGCCCATCCATCAGGCCCTTCAGGACCTCCTATCATTTCATCAGCCCACAAAACCTTAGAAAAATCTGTCTTCAGATATTTCTTGGCCCGGTCTTGACGTTTCAGCTCGTGTGTCTTGTTCAGTGGTGGTGGTTTTTCTATTTTTTATTTAGCGCCTTGGTTGTTCCACACGCTTCTTGCGGCCCTGTTGACTATTTTGCATGAAACGCTTGATTGTTCGATGATCACGCTTCAGAAGCTCGGCAATTTTAGGAGCGCTGCATCCCCCTGCGAGATATCCCACTAGTTTTGACTTTTCGCAGCCTGTCAAGTCCTCCTTTTGACCCATTTTGGAAAAGGAAGTTGCTAATAATTCCGCACACCTGATATCGGGTGATGATGTCATTAGACCACACCCCTTCCCATTACAGAGATGCACATCACCTAATATTCATAATTGGTAGGAGGCTTTCCAGCCTCTACAGCTTGGAGTAAGACCACATGCATAAAGAGCATGATGTGCTCTAAATCCTCGTTTGCCTAATAATTCTGCACCAAAATATTGGGAGAATAAAAAGTTGTATCCTAACAACAAAAAAGTCACAATTTAAGTTGAAGGCAATGGAACAGAAAACAATATTTAATTAAATAAGTAGAAATCTTAAATAAACAATGTTATTTAAAAAAAAAACATAATACAAAACAAGGTTGTCATTTTGGGGAAAAAGGTTGGAGAAGAAGTTGGAATATTGTGGGAATAAAGTCGGAACATTACAAGAAAAAATGAGAAGTAAATGGAAATATTTGGAAAATTGTAAAAAAAAAAAAGAACAGCAGAAACTGGGAAAAACAGCAAAGCTGATATGAGTAATTGGATTTTTCACCCGTACGACAAAGCTGGGATGGAAAAAAAATACCGCGCACGTGTTGCTTCCCAAAACAAACGATGTCCTCTTCCAATATTCCCAGCACTCGCTCTCCTGGGAGTGACATTGCTCACCGCCGATTACCGTCGTCAATTTGTGCACCCAAACAAGTTGGATTTATTGCAAAACAACAAAAGTTGAGGAGTCAAAGTCAAACAGCTCAATATGGAAATCCTCCCGGTGGTTTTTTGTTTTAACGAAGAGGCGTTTGCCGAGCAACGACCTTGCTGACAAAACGAGGCACTTTTGTCCGAGCTTGTGTTCTAAGTGATGCTTTTTACAAGAGCTGAATGTAAAAGCAAAAGCTAATAATGCTCAGGTCACACTTTTATTCCGATCATCACGTGCGATCTCCACACAGAGATGCCCGGCGCAGATTCAAACCCAGATCTTGCCGGTTTTTGACTGCGTGGCCAACATGCTAACCACTCGACCGCCGTGGAAGAAGTTATAATATATTAAAGATATTAAGGGAGGAAAATCTTTAAACAAGAAAAAGAAATAGAAATAAAAAAGAAGAAAAAAAATCAATACAAAAGTAAAATTCTCAACACAAATCTGATTTTACAAACTTATAATATTCTGAGGAAAAATTCTGTTATTTTTGAAGCATTGAGTTGAAATATCTGTCAATAAAAAACAAACAAAGCAACACATTAGTATGGGGAAAATGTTATCATGTTCCAGGAATAAAGTACAAATATTAAGGGCATAAAGTCATAATTCTGAGGAAACAAATTGTAGGGAGAAAATAAAAAAATGCAAAATATAGCTTTACAGTAATTTTACAAGAATAAAGTCTCAATTTTAACAGAACAAAAGCCTACATTCAAATAAACTCATGTTCCTAATGTCACTTAAGTAACATAAGAGTTGAAATATATATAAAATAACTTCATAATTAATCATTATTTAAAAAACAAATAACTAAAACTAAGAAAAACATTTTACAAGAAGAAAGTTGAAAAGGTTGGAAAAAAAAACAACTGTGGAAATTATTAAAACAGATTTTATTTTACAATAATGAGAAACAAAACAAAGAAAAAAGTTGGACATTTTTTAAAATTGGGTTGGGGTAAAAAATCTAAATATTATGGGAATAAAGTTAAATATTTACGGGAATAAAGTCAAAATACCATGGAAAAAAAGTAAAAATATTACAGGAGTAAAGTCAAAATATCATGGAAAAAAGGTCAAAATATCACGGAAATAAAGTCAAAATATTACGGGAATAAAGTCAAACTATCATGGAAATAAAGTCAAAACATTACTGGAATAAAGTCAAACTATCATGGGAATAAAGTCAAAACATTACTGGAATAAAGTCATCATTAGGAGGACAAAATGTACAAAAATAAAGTTGAAATGTTAAAAAAAAGAAAAAAAAACAGCTGTAATTTTACAAGAATTAAGTCAAAAAATAAGAAAGTAGGATAGACTTGAAATATTAAATAACGTTTTTTAAAGATGTTTTACTACAAGAAACAAAACTAAATAAGTTGTCATTATTTTGAAAGTTTGTTTGGGGAAGGAAAAAAGTTACAATTCAATGGAAATAAAGTTATGAAATTACAAGAAGAAATTGAGAATATTATTTTAGAAAAAAAGATATATTTGGAAAACAACAAAAACTGCAGCAACGGGGATACTAGAGCAACGTTGATACTAATAATATGCTTATAACCTTTATGACAAAGCTGAGGTGTCATTTTTTACGCGAAATACATACGACTTCTTTGCATCTTTACTAAAAATACCAAAATGGCAAAGTTCCATTCTTTTGGTTTTCGCTATGTGGCCCTCTGGAAAGGTTTGGTCACCCCTGGTGTAGAGTGTGACTTACTGTAGTGTTCAAAAAACCAGCAGTGCAAAGTGACTAACCAGAGGAAGTACTGTTATTAGCATATTTTTATTGCTACATGGCAAACAAGTTAGCAGTAGGTGCAGTAGATTCTCAGGAAACAAACAAGACTCAGCATTCATGATATGCACGCTCTTAAGGCTGTGCAATTGGCCAATTAGTTGAAAGGGGCGTGGTCAAAAAAAATAGCAGTGTCTGCCGTTGACTTTACAAACTCCAAACTATTTTGTTTGTAGGATTTGTCAATCCTGTGAAGGACTAAAGTAATATTTAGTTTTTTATAACTGCTTCACATCCGTGTGGCATGGACTCTACCAACTTGTGGCACCTTTCAGCTGTTATTCCCCTCCAACATTCTTTAACAACATTCCTCAACTCATCAACTTTTCTTGCTTTTGCTTCACAAACAGCATTTTTGATGTCAGCCCACAACTTCTCCATGGGATGAAGGTCCGGGGATTGGGCTGGCCCCTCCATAACATAAGAACATATAAGATGTTGCTGGTTTCCTAGTGTGTTTGGGGTGATTGTCTTGTTGATTCCAAGGGCATGTCCTCTTCAGCATAAGGAAACATGACCTCTTCAAGTGTTTGGACATATGCAAACTCATCCATGATCCCTGCTATGGGATGAATGGTAGGAGAAACATGCCCATATCATGATGCTTCACTCTCTTCACTGTGTACTGCGGCTACAATTCAGAGTTTGGGGTTGTCTCACAAACTGTCTGGGGCCCTTGGACCCAAAACAAACAATTTTACTCTCATCAGTCCACATAATGATCCACCAGTTTATGTGTTCTTTGGCAAATTGGAACCTCTTCTGCACATCTCTTTTTTAACAGAGGGACTTTGTGGGGGATTCTTGTAAATAGATTAGCTTCACACAGACGTCTTCTAACTGTCACAGTACTTACAGGTAACTCCAGACTGTCTTAACCATCCTGGAGCTGATCATTGGCTGAACCTTTGTCATTCTGGTTATTCTTCCATGCTGTTCTTCTGAACAATGTATTGAAGGAGCCATTTTCCTCAGGCTTTCAAAATGAAATGATGGTCAACAAGTGCTGCTTTCATCCTTAAATAGGGGCCACCTGATTTTTCACTACATCGATCACTGATAACTGATTGAATGCCACACTGCTATTTCTTGACCACACCCCTTTCAACTAATGGGCCAATTGCACAGCCTTGCATATCATGAATGCTGGGTCTTGTTTGTTTTCTGAGAATCTACTGCACCTGCTGCTAACTTGTTTGCCATGTAGCAACAAAAATATACAAATAAGAGTACTTCATCTGGTTAGTCACATCGCACTGCTATTGTTTGGAACAGTACTGTACGTCGCCATTGTGAAAAACCAAACTTGAACATTGTGATGCATCCACGCTTTAAATTGCCAACCTGATCCTCGGTAAAGAAAGAGCTGATGTGCATATCCCCCTTGGCTTTCCACGGAAAGTTCGTCTTTCCATGCCAAATCTGCATGCACGCACTTGGCATGACAAGTATGATTGCTTCTCAAGGTTTGGTATGCATGTCGGGTTAGCATTTGTAATGGCGCGTGTTTGATCCCAACCTTCTTCGTGAAAATGTCCTCCAGCAAGACGCCCTCGTGTCTCCTGGTGGGCTGCAGCCTTGCTTAGTAAAGAGTCAGCAAAGGTCATCCACAGAGAAGTCCGCTCATCAAAATGTGTTTTTGTTTGCCTGTAAAAGAATTGCAGTAAATAAGATTGTGAGCTCTCTGCTCCATGGGAGGAAAATGCTCTCAAGGATCCAATTGGATTGGGTTTTCAAACAGCCACAAAGGGAACAAGGCTATATTGTTGTTGCTCAACAAGCACTAAATTGCTGCACAGAAGTCTAACAAACACGGCGTCCGCTTCAAGTATTATTCTGCAAGAAAAGCCCGGCAGTGAAAGGCACAAAACAGCTTATTGTTGAGCGTCTGCGTGCTATGATATTCGTTTTGGCATTCCGCGGGCCCGCTTTGCGGCCGACGGGCCGCAGGGAACATCAACTCCCGGATGGAGAACTCTGCAGGTGACAAGGACAAAAGGCTGCGGTTCGAAAGGTTCCATCAGTAAGGTGTAGGGGTGAACCTTCGGTACGTTACACAAGCCTGCTGATATCCCACACAGCACTTATTAGGTGTGGGGCAGGAAGTCCAAGCGGGAACGCCGGGGGTGTCCAAAGCGGAGCCCGGGGGCCTTTTGTGACCCCGTGGCACGTTCTAAAAATACATTTGAACAAAAAAAAAAAAACTCAACAGAAACGGACCATTTTGCAGTAATAAAATAAGTTGAGATATAACAAGAAAAAGTTGTAATTTCAATATTAGGCGGAAAGATAACATTATTGAACCAGCATAACATTGAAATATTACAGAAAAAAATGGTTGTAATCTAATGAGAAAAAGTCATAATTTTATGAGAAAAACGTTATATAATATTTAAAGTTTCCGCACTAGTAATGGTGAAAAAAAGCGACAAAACCAGTGCGATGCGTGACAGACGCTTGCTATCCAAATCCGGGCGTCCTTTGGTGAGTACAGATATCCTAAGATGGGATGCCCCATTCCGAATTCCGATACCAATCCTCCATGAGTGCAATCGGCCAATACCGATACTCATCGCATGGATTCATCATATATTTTTCAAATAATTATTAATTGTGATGACTGCCATTGGCTAGAGCTGCGATACAAGAGGGAAAAGTCCAGACAATTAAAAAAAAAAAAGGTAATTACTAATAATGTTAGTCATTAATTAGTAAGACCCCTACTTCATTTTTTTCAGAATTACTGGCTGCACCCCTGCTGTTGGCTTTATGATATATATATATATATAAACCATCAAATCACCTTAAAGAGGACCCGTTATACTCACTTCCTGGCCTTTGCATTGAGTTGTGGGCGCCTATAGAGCAACTACACACGAGAACCCGCTCAGAAAGCTTACTAGAACTTCCAGACGCTGCGTCTTTTCCTGCAGTGTTTCCTGCCTCGCGTCCAAACGGTCTGTGTAATTTACCCCACCCCTTCTCCAGGTGATTGGTCACACTTCCAAGCGTTCTCGAGGACTTCCGGACAGCTGCCGAACCCCACTATAGGTCCGTAGCAAATGTTCTGGCACACACCCTGAAGTCATAGCGGGTGTTTTTGTCCAACACGGAAGACCTGATCCTACTAGACTTTTGCATTGTTGTTCTAGCTGTTAAGATTGTGTCTACCGTACCATGGAAGGCTTTAAAGACAGATGAGAAGGAGCAGAGCTGTGCAGAGGGCCGCTGAATGAAGGATCAGGAGCTGGAAGCAGGAGAGGAAGCGTAGTGGGCGGTAAGCGGTGGCGTATCGTTCGATAGCCGAGCAGGAGTAGGTGGGAGGTGGAGCGCTGCAGAGGAGGATCTCTTCGGCGCTTTGTCAGCCTCAAGTTGAGTCACGTCTGCTGGGTCGTCGAGAAATAATGTGTGATGCTAACACATATTTCTATTACCATGCCGTGTCAGCGGTCAGCGTGCAAGGCTTCCTGTTGCCTGGTTACCAGGTTGTGGCAGCGGCGGCTTCGCTGTCTGCGCTTGTATGTGTCATCCTCCCGCTGGTGGGTGTCTGCACGACTCCGCTGTCGCCGTGTCTGCTGCCGCTAACAAGCAAGAGAGCTCTGACGGGGGGGCGGTGGTGCTGGGGAGGGGGGGCGCTCCCGGTGGCCACAGACTGATGGTGCAACAGGCTACGCCGTGGGGGCTGGGTGACGCAGCTGGTGTTGAGAAGCCAGCATTCTGGTGCCCCCGTGTAACCCCGCCCATCAATCACCGCTGGCTGACAGCCCCAGGCACGGCTTTGGCCCCTAAAAAAAACCTAAATCTCGCAGTCACCCCCCCCCTTCAGGATGATGGATGATTTAGGACAGAGTGCTTTGTCCTGAGGGTGATGGCTTCTGTGGAGTGCGATGCCTCGTGGACACGCGGTGCGGATGCTATCAGCCCATTAGAGGGTCGTTATCACCGGCAGAAGTGATATCAGGTAGACTCGCCTTGTACCTCAGAAAGCCACCGATGTTTACACTGCAGTGCCTGACACTCGAGCGACCGGGAGCAAAACGTGAGCAGGACAAGATGGTTCAGGAAACGAAATGGATGGGTGCCCAATAGCCTTATCACAAACTAGATTCATGTAAAAGGCTTGCGACGCGATCCCAGAAAGTTGATAAATGAACAACTTTATGACCCAGAAATTGATCGATCAGTGCTCCGGACTTTTTTTTTGGTTTTTGCAGCACAGGGGCCCCTAGCATAAAAGTTTGGGAGCGCTAGCAGCACATGTAGGGAAGCAAGCCTGAAATCGACATGCAAAGTAAATATTCCCATTTGCTCTCATTTTCAGTGTAGCCCTGAAAAATACTCAAACAATAGATGACAACTGTCTTCTCTATATAACCCATTTCTGTCCATCACTTCTGGAAGTTCTCACTGGTGGCATCTTTCCATTTGTCTCCTTTCTTCCTCTTTAGGAGTTAGTGTGTGTTAGCAAAGCAGTTCATTTCCATGTTACTGTCAACTACCGTCAACAAAATATATTCCATATTATTCCATCCATCTATTTTCTTCTGCTTATCCGGGGTCGGGTCGCGGGGGCAGCAGCTGATACAGGGAAGCCCAGACTTCGCTCTCCCCGGGCACTTTGTCCAGCTCCACCTGGGATCATAGGATAGTTCATCGTGTCCCGGGTCTTGCCCGAGGCCTCCTACCGATGGGACGAGCCCTAAACACCACCCCAGGGAGGCGTCCGGGAGGCATCCTAACCACAGGCTCGAACCACCTGATCTGCTCCTCTCACTGTGGAGGAGCAGGGGGTTCTACTCGAGTCTCTCCCGAAAGACAGTGCTTCTCATTCGGTCGCTAAGGGAGAGTCCGGCCACCCTGCGGAGGAAACCCTTTTCGGCCGCGTCTACCCGCCATCTTGTCCTTTCGGTCACTGCCCAAAGCTCATCATAATAGGTGAGGGTAGGAATGCAGATGGACCGGTACTTGAGAGCTTTGCCTTTGGGTTCAGCTCCCTCTTCATCGCAACGAGTCGATGCAGAGTCCGTATCTACGTACAAACAGCTAGCTTCTGTAGCCAAGAAAGGGAACGCCAAAGCCTCTGCCCTTGTCCGCCCACCGGCTTGCCTTGCACCCGACCCCTTTGCCCCTCCAACGAATGGCGAGTTCACAGGAGGAGGGATCCACGGTATCTCTTCGGGTCGTGCCCGACCGGGAACCATGGGTGCAAGCCAGGCCACCCAGCTCCAGAGGTGGGGGGCCCATTGTCGTTTATCATCATCGGGGCCTATTGAGGTACTCTTTGTCTGGTCTCTCCCCTTGGACCTGTTTGTCATGGGTGACCCTACCAGGGCTATGAAAGCCCCCGACAACTTAGCTCCTAGGATCATTAGGGCCCTATGATTTCCGTGGTAACGGAATAGCTGACGGAATCGTAGAAGTGGCCAATAAAAACGGAATCTCGCGAAAATTGGCATCATGAGAATGAAATGCTGTCATCGTGAGGAGAAGGAACGCTGGTGTGTGGAATTATAAATTGTGGCGGACTCTCATTCCAAACACTAAACCGCCCCTCCAATGTTGAAATGACAGTAAACACCTAAGAACCTCCTTGTAGCTCCGCTTCCGTGATGGAAGCATTCCGCTTTGATGTAAGGAGCGTTTTACAATGCCTGAAGACGACGTGCAGGTTCTAAGTGGAAAAAGATAAACACGTTTATTGTTGCACCTAGTTTGTTAGCCGTAACGAGACTCTCCAACACGGAACATCCTTCCGGCCTTCAAAATAAGAGCGCCGTTTGATACACGTCTAACAGTAAATCGAAATAAGCGTGTCATAAAAAATATCTTGCATATGCTGCTGGAACTGCATGAGTGACTACCTCTCCCTTACAGTTTCTATCTGCAGATTGTTGAAGAGTTTGCAGCAATGTGTGCAGAGGCTCACATCCGATTACAAAAGCTAGGCAAGCTAAATCCATTTCTCAACTACTGGGCAAAATTGTCCATTGATGGATTGCATCATGAAAGGGAAGGTCATTTTGCATTTAATTAACGGACATTTTAGTCACTCAACCAAAAATCACATTGGACATTGATTTGCACTAGGCCGCACAGTGGCTGAATGGGTAGCATGTTGGCCTCACAGTCAGAAGTTTCACGGTTGGAATCTCCGATGGGCATCTCTGCGTGGAGTTTGCACGCTCTCCTCGTGCGTGCGTGGGTTTTCTCCGGGTACTCCGGTTTCCTCCCATCCATCCATTTTCCTCCGCTTATCCGGGTCGCGGGGGCAGGAGCTTCAGTAGGGAAGTCCAGACTTCCCGGTCCCCGGGGACCTCTTCCAGCTCCATCGGGAGGACACCGAGGCGTTCCCAGGCCAGCTGTGAGACATAGTCCCTCCGCGTGTCCTAGGTCTTCCCGGGGGCCTTCTCCCGACTGGGCGTGCCCGAAACACCTCACCAAGGAGGCGCCCGGGAGGCATCCGGACTAGATGCCCGAGCCAACTCAACTGGCTCCTCTCCAGGTGAAGGAGTAGCGGCTCTACTCTGAGCTCCTCCCGGATGGCCGAGCTCCTCACCCTAAATGGAATGTGGGTTTCCTCCCACATTCCAAAAACATGCATGTTAGGTTAACTGGCGACTCTAAATTGTCCATTGGTATGAATGAACTGGTTGTATGTCTTTGTTTCTCTGTATGTGCCCTGCGATTGACTGGCGACCAGTCCAGGGTGTACCGCTCCTGCCGCCCAAAGAGAGTTGGGATAGGCTCCAGCATACCGGCGACCCTAATGAGGATAAGCGGTATAGAAAATTGTTGATTTGCACGTTTTACAAAGGTGATCAACACCAGCTGCTCTTTCTCCTCCAAACTCCATCCACATCCCCAAATGCCTCCAAATCTGACAGCCAATCAAAACCGTGGGATGTGAGTGTGTCGCTCATCGATGTCGTTGGCCTTACCCGCTCGCCGCCTCTCATCCAATCCAAAAGTCCTAAATGACACAGTTCTTTATCAGTTTGGATGTTCTGTCGTTTCCTTCTGCTTTGTTTCCCTGGTCAGGAGATGCATCTGCAGCAGTTGGACGTGGTTTCGTTTCGCTGTGCCGGGCGTACTCTGCTCTTCCCTCCTGCTTCCTACCATACCTTGTTGCCACGCCCTGGAGCATTGTTGTGTATCTCCATCTTCTCTAGTCCCCTTTTTGATTTTTGTCTCGTCTGCCTCCATGTCCCCGCAAGTTCTTGTTTTTGTTTGTGATTTCTTCCAGCGTTTTTTTGTTTGGTACTTTTCTATTTTTATCCGGCCCGGTGCTACGCTTTGCGTTGTGCTTTCTAGTTTCTGAGTTTCTGCCTCAAATCTTAGGTTCCAACCTCACCAGCTCTCACAAAGTAGAAGGATAATTTTAACTTGCTGACGTGTACTTGTAAACTAATGGGTCCAGTCTTGGTCATAGGTCAGGGGTTACGGTCTTGGTCTTGGCTACTTTCATCTTTGAAAGCCAAATACGGTGGTTAGCATCGTTACTCAGTTCCAGAAGGTCCAACTCTAACCACAACAGACACCAACTACATCATTTTTTGCTGTGAGTTCCCGGGATCCTGGATAACTTCCTGAATTACAGCCTGGCTAAAGTGCTATTAGGCTAGCTAACTTCCTGGGATCCTGGATAACTTCCTAAATTACAGCCTGGCTAAAGTGCTAGTAGGCTAGCTAATTTCCTGGGATCCTGGATAACTTCCTGCTAAAGTGCTAGTAGGCTAGCTCACTTCCCAGGATCCTGGATAACTTCCTGAATTACAGCCTGGCTAACATTCTAGTAGGCTAGATAAATTCCCGGAATCCTGGACTACTTCCCGAGTTACAGCCTGGTTAATGTCCTAGTAGGCTAGTTAACTTCCTGTGATCCTGGATTACTCCCTAAATTACAGTCTGGCTAAAGTGCTAGTAGGCTAGCTAACTTCCTGTGATCCTGGATAACTTCCTGAATTACAGCCTGGGTAACGTCCTAGTAGGCTAGCTAAATTCCCGGGATCCTGGACTACTTCCCGAATTACAGCCTGGTTAACGTCCTAGTAGGCTAGCTAACTTCCTTGGATCCTGGATAACTTCCTGAATTACAGCCTGGCTAACATCCTAGTAGGCTAGCTCACTTCGCAGGATCCTGGATAACTTCCTGAATTACAGCCTGGCTAACATCCTTGTAGGCTAGCTAAATTCCCGGGATCCTGGACTACTTCCTGAATTACAGCCTGGGTAACATCCTAGTAGGCTAGCTAAATTCCCGGGATCCTGGACTACTTCCTGAATTACAGCCTGGGTAACGTCCTAGTAGGCTAGCTAACTTCCTGGGATCCTGCATAACTTCCTGAATGGTCGGCTGGCTTACTTCCTGGTACCCCGGGTAACTTCCCAGCAGGCTAGCTAGCTAACTTCTCGGTTGCCTGCGTCAGTTCTCTTTGTTGTGGCTCATTCCTGTGTTTGGACATTGCTGCCTTTGCCCCGGCCAAGTGCGGCCGTGAAAGACTAAGAAATTGTCACGCATATGCGATGGAGCTAATAACACGGAGGAAGACGCGGACTGCAGTCGCGTTGCACTGTGTCTTTGCAAGCAAACAGACACTGATGACTCAACGTTGGCGCTTGAAGGCCAGCAGCCGCATCACGGCCGTGATTATGCAAATGTGAGAAATACTTCATCCCGCATCCAAAGAGCGGTGACCATTACTTCCCTTCACAATAACTCCTGCTGAGATGTGCTCAGAGACTAGGAGAGACTAGGAGGAGGGTTCCCCGCAGCCGCGTGAAAAACGGCAGACGGCCATAAACGGCGGCCTTTCGAGCCGAGCGCCGCTCAACGCATTTACTGCTTCATAAATGAGCCGTCTTTATTTGCGGCCTATTAGATGCGTCGGCGGCATGATTTAGATGGAGCCAAACTCTCCAGCTTAATGAGATCATGATACAATGGACTCTTTAGCATCCTTCGCCATACTCGTCACTGTAAAATATGGAGGTCCTTGTCAGCCAAGGGGAGCTAATTGCGGTCGATCCATATGTTTAAATTTAGGGCTTTACTGGAGACATTTTCAGGCTCGGTGTTGTTTTGTGGGTTGAGGGGAAAAGCGTTACATAACCCGGGCTTTTGCCTGTTTAACTGACGATGAAAAATGCATGCGTAAAAGCAGGACGGCATGCCGTCGATTGCAGTGGTTCATGCAGGACGTAAAATGAGGAGAGGATATCCTTTCAGTTTAAAGACGACAGCTTTATTTTCCGACGCGGAGGGAAGTCAGTGTCGAAGAAGGTCGACAGTAACGGTTTAAGGTCCAGTTCAAACACTGTGTGGCCGGTCCTACCCAACGTGGCGAACTAGTCCAGATTTTATATGTCGCACAAAAGCTATATAAAATTCCCTATGTACAACTACAGGCCAAACTATGCACAGTGGTGCCCTGGTTAAGGTCATTAATGTGTTCTCACTCTAACCAAAACGGACTCTAACCAAAGTAAATTTTCCCATGGAAAATAATGTAAATCCAAACAATCCGTTCCATGTTAACACATTTTAGACAGTTTATAGTTTTACGTGCAGAAAATGATGATGACCCGGGAAGATTATTGCATTACGCGGTAACGACCGAGTTTTGGTGTTTAACCCGAAAAAGTAGCTCCGACCGCCCACTCTGCCGCAGAAAATGAGTGCAAGGATTAAAATGCGTGAGAACGGTTTATATTTTGAACGTTTTTTGTGACACCGCGATTGTTTTGAGCGTCAGCGGGAAAAGCTAAGAAATAAATCCATTTGATCCTGTTCAGAAACATCTGCGTGCCAAATGCAAATAGGTATGGAATATTAATTATTGACCAAAAAGTGGCCCTTGCCTACTTTCATTTTTTTGATACGTGGCACTCGTTTGGGCACCGCCCCTGTCGAATTCAACGGAACAAGCAACGTGTCCCAAAATTATTTAGCATATTTTACCATCACTTTTATTCACTTTTTTTTTTTTTTTTTTTTACCCCCCCCACTTTTGGCTTTTCCCTGCTGGAGATGATAACATTTTCTACCTACGGACACAAAAGCGTGCAAAAACAAAAGTACGATTACAATTTATTCCTGGAAAAAAACGACAACAACAAGACGTGTCGTCCGTGAAATAAAAGGGAAGGCACTAAAAAGCCCCGTGCACTCTGAGATATTAGTACCAACACAACATGTTGTTGTTAGCGTCACATTTAAAACAAAATCGAATCACAATCGGCGAGTCCACTTTTAAGTAATCAAAAGGCCTCGTTCCACTTCATTTGCGCGTATTCCGCTATTGCTGATGCATTGCCGCCGTAATACATCTCGATATGCAATCTTTTGCAAAATTTCCCCGCCATCTGACGGCGACCCGCTGCCAGCCGGCAGAGGAGGGAGGACGCCGATAATGAAACGCCGACGCCTGCTCGCTCGCCGCTGAGACGAGCGCGGGAAAAATTGGAAGTGACAAGCGGCTCGGAGACAGGAAGCATGTTGGAAAGGATTTCATAGAGCGAGGCGTGTACGTGCCAGTTGTGCAGCTCGGCGGTGACACGCAGACAGGCTTCCTTTTCTTTTGATTGGAGCGCGCCGCTGCATTAATTGTGTGTCAGCTTCAATTAGTTCGGCTTTAAAAGAGACGACGAGGCGTGTTCCACGCCGTGGTTGAAAGACTGCGTGGATGTTCAAATTATTTACATTTGCAATAAGGGGACATATGTCAACATGTGATCTGCAGAGAAATACCCACTTACTGCAGGCCCAGGGGAAGGCTCCCGAGGTCTCACCATTCAGACGTAGGCCAGGAGTTTCAGGGTAAAATGAGCCTGAACATTGCACTGGTTCTTCTCTTTGGCCGTTCTACCTCCTTCTTCGGACTAGTAGTCAATGGTCACAAATTTCACAAGGTTCTCAAAACATCATCAATGAAGACGACCAATCGAGAGCCCAGGATGAATGTAAAAAGAGTCCATATAGCAGTTGGCGTTTGTGTGCAAGTGAGGGTGAACCGTGCGTGAATGAGAAAAATGCATCTACTGTGTCTCCCAGTCATTTTCTATCAGTCGTAGGTCTGATTGTGCTACGTGAGTGCGTGTGTGTCAAGAAGGCCTTCCTTGCAAAGCGATTATTACGGAATGTATAGCGGTGGTCGAGGCAAAAACTCGGGCGTGGGAGGAGTTCGGTGAGGCCATGGAGAACGACTTTCGGTCGGCCTTGAAGAGGTTCTGGCAAACCGTCCGACACCTCAGAATGGGGAAGCAGTCCCTGGTTCACACCGTTTACAGTTGGGACGGGTGTCTGATGAACTCAACTGAGGATATAGTCGGTCGGTGGAAGGGATACTTTGAGGCCCTTCTAAATCCCACTGACATTCCGTTGAGGAAGCAGAGTCTATGGACACGTATGCGGACCGTTCTATGACCGTGGCTGAGGTATCTGGAGTAGTCAAAACACTCCCCAGTGGCAAGGCTCCGGAGCTGGACGAGTTTCGCCCTGAGTTCCTCAAGGCTCTGGATGTTGGAGGACTGTCTAGGCTGACACCTCTCTTCAGCATCTCATGGAAGTCGGGAACAGTACCTCTGGACTGGCAGACCGGGGTGGTGGTCCTCATTTTCAAAAAGGGTGACCGGAGGGTGTGTCCCAACTATAGGGGGATCACACTCCTCAGCCTCCCTGGGAAAGTCTACTCCAGGGTGCTGGAGAGAAGGGCACGACCGATAGTCGAACCTCGGTTACAGGAGCTGCAATGTGGTTTTCGTCCCTTTCGCGGAACACTGGACCAGCTCTACACCCTTGCAAGGGTACTGGAGGGTACGTGGAAGTTTGCCCAACGGGTCAATGGTGGCATTTGACCGTTATTTGACCGCGTCCCTCGAGTTCAAGTATCTCGGGGTCTTGCTCACGAGTGAGGGAAGGTTGGAGCGAGAGGTGCAGCATCTGCAGTAATGCGGTCGCTGTCCCGGACCGTCGTGGTGAAGAGAGAGCTAAGCCGGAAGGCAAAGTTCTCTGTTTACCGGTCAATCTATGGTCATGAGAAATGAGTAACGGCCCACAGAGTTATATCGCGAACACAAGCAGCAGAAATTAGTTTCCTCCGTAGGGTGGCTGGACTCACCCTAAGGTGGCTCGGGCATTAGTCCGGATGCGTCCCGGGTGCTTCCCTGGTGAGGTGTTCCGAGCATGCCTAGCCGGGAGAAGGTCATGAGGCAGACCTAGGACACGCTGGAGGGATTACGTCTCGGAGCTGGCCTGGGAAAGCCTCGGTGTCCTCCTGCTGGAACTGGAAGAGGTGGCCGGAGACCGGGAAGTCTGGACTTCCCTACTGAGACTGCTGCACCCGCGACCCGGACCGAGATAAGTGGACGACAACGGAATTGAATAGGCAAAATAGTGATTTACTACAGTACAAAACTTTGGGGTTCACCCCTTTACAAGATCTCAGTTCAGTGACCGTGCAAGTCTTCTTTTTGATATATATTTTTTGGAACGGCCCACATTATCCTCCCATGAGAGACACAGTCCTCTGCAGTGGACATTTTTGTGTGGAGAGAATGCTGCCTCCCAGGAGAATTTATCAACAATTTTAAATGTGTCTCACAAGTGCCGCAATAGAGTATTGGGGGTGTGTTGTCCAAAATATGTCTTTTAACCTTATTAGAGCCCTGTGGACATGAAATAACAGCCCTATAGTCACCTGTACATGCCTATTATTATTTGGTTATGCCACATTGCTCAACTGTAATGCGTAGGCTACGGGGTCACAGCAGGGACGGACATAGTTTTAACCATTAGCAAGCTAACTAGTTAGCCTCAAATGTATTTACTGTATTAAAGACTTAAGGGGTTTAAGACATAGTGGGGAAACAAGACAAAAAAGTCAACAATTTACCACTTCCACACTCTATTATGTCGGACAAGCCACGGCAACCGCATGCAGCGTGACGGTAATTTAATGTCATACTATTTATACAGTATTTGTCATTCAGAATTTTTGACTAATAATACGCCATAGTCAACGACCAAAAGCCATCACTTATTAATTAATTCATTTTGGGAAAAAACGGCCGGGATCATCGCTCATCGGGCTAAAAGTGGGTCAGAGGTGCTGCAAGCCAATAGAAAACAAGCGCGGGCCGTGAGTGGCCTGCTGACCATACTTTGGACACTCCATCATTAAAGAGCGACTTTTGCATGTTAGAGGTCCTACAGAGGAAGAGCGTTTTCTCTGAATTGTGCAGTTCTTTTGCTACGGTTATCGCAAGGCAAGCAGCCTCAGCAAGGGGAAGAGCGGTAACACGGACGCGGTCACTTCTTACCCAAGTTCTGCTTTTGACTAGAAGTCGCCCACCTTGCACCTGTGATGCCAATCCCTTCAGCTTTTCTCATACAAGACTGTGTGTTTTGTTTTTTCACTTGATTTTCAAACATCAGTTGTCAAATTCTCCACCCTTTGCATACACAGTCCTCCCTCGCTGCATCGCGTTTTTTCAGAAAAAAGAATGAATAAGTGACGGCTGATAGACTATGGTCTATTATGAGTCAAAATGTAGTATTGTGGTCACTACACGGCAGTAATGACACGAAACATTGATGAGACGTTAGCTTACATGACATTACCTTAACACTGCATGAAGTCAGCCACGGCATGATGGAGCGAAATAAAACTCTCCTCACATTCCGTGTGGAAGTGGTAAGTTTTTGCTTTGTAAGTTTAGAAGCATGACAGTTGCGCAATATGTTCGACTTTGGTTTGTTGCTCTTGGTAAGGACCTGGGCTACTCATCTGTTAGCGGTCAGAAGGGCCAGTTTGTTTTTTTGCCAGTGTAACTGTAATAACGGGAAAATAAATCTCTTAAACAATACTGCTTACTCTTTCATATGACAGAAAACTCAGTTCAATAGAATCGGTGGTAAAAATATGGAAAGGAGCTCTACTGACATGTTGTATACACCTCTCACAACTTTACCCCGATAGGTACACTAAGGGTTAAGGAGAAAAGTTTGTCAAAATTCACTGCAAAAGGGGAAAATCCGATGTACGGATGCATGGCAATGGTGAAATCCATAGAAAAATCCTAAAGGCTCTATTTTGCTCCCGGGATGGGTTTTTGGATTGCTTTTCTGCCTCCTCTTGGTTGCGCCGTTGATGTCGTAGCAAAATGTAAAGTTCCGGCTCGTCAAACGGAAAGAAGCTCCACTTTTCCTCCGCTTCAGCCAACCGTATCCGGGGAAATTCCTATTCTTAATGCAACTCCGGGCGACGTAGTGTCCTCGGAAACCCATCCAACGTGAGCCACGATCCTTTCATGCACGTTTAGTCGACCACGCCCCTTCTACCGGCAGCCCTCGCGTGGTTCCAACCGGTCACAAATATCTACAATCGACTAATCGCAGGGATTTATGTCAGATTTTTATGGATCCAGGAGGTTGCTACGGTACCGCTCCGGTCGCATCGGTTTATCGTTCACAAGCCTCGATTAAACATCATCTGCTGACACGGGAATCGTATTCTCTGAGATTTCATCGCTCGGCACCGAAAAAGGGATCGGGACCGATAACTGCCTAGCTGCTCTTGCGTTATCATTCAGGCGCACCGCACCTTAGGAGTCTTATTTTAGAAAAACACCTGCCTGTACACTTAATGACATTTTTATGACGGCGACTGTTTAGACTGATGGTGCAGGTGTGGCCGCCGAACGTACCTTCCGCTCCAACAGTAGATTACACGACCACGGGGATTTGTATCTGGACGCTGCAATAACCGTAAAGGGAAATATTATTGATGCAATTCCGTGCGGAATAATGATGCTGCAGCGGAGGGACATTGATTTCCCATGACCACTTACTCATGTTGTCAGTTCATGTGCTGCGGGGCCATTTGTGCTCCTGGGCAGAGCTTAGAAATGATAATAAAAATAGTGCAGACATAATAGAACAATCAAACAAACAAACTGCTTGAGTTCTGTTTGGAACAACACAAATATGTGGTCCTTGCGTCATTCACTTGAATAAAAGGAGAGCTGAATACACACCAATGGGACTGCGGGGGAAGACTGCACGGCTACTTGTTCCAATGTTAGCACCGCTATTTTACAGCTTAGGATGATTAAACATGGATATTTGTTGTGATGTTGCTTTGACAACTGGAGTACAATAAATAACGTTAACTCTAAAAACATGTATTTTGTGCAGCTGGCTACAAAATGTTGCCGCAAGGCATGCTGGGAGCCAGAATCACTCCTGCCACTTTTTTGTACTGTGTAATGTAATGTCGTGTTAATGTACTTGTATGTGAATTTGAGCGGAATATCATCAATAACTAGAAATATGCAATTTCGGTAGAAAGTGTGTGTGAACGCTGGCAATTGTTGCCATGAGAATGCAGCAATATGCAATCCACATGTAAACCGTCAGTACCTTCCTGAATGTCTTCCTCTGGTCCCTTTTTACTCAGACTGGTCTAACCAAGCTCAGCAACTCATCAAAGGTGCATCCCACATCATACGGCGCCGCTTAAAACTTCACAAAAGTACAGATGAGACAAATGAGATGAGCATTTTTTTTGGAACGGATATAATTGGTTGATAACTGTGAGAAATAAAAGGTAAAAATGCCCATTTTGAATGGGTAAAAAATCTCACCAAAAATGTGAGATTGCGGAAATGTACCAAATAAAATGGGTGTCAAGTTAACGGCAACAGCATTTTTACAGCCAAAAAACAAAAAAAAGGCAGAGATCTTGAAACCGGTCTCAAAGTGAAGGTTTTTGCAAAATAAAATAGATAGCATTACTATTCCTGTCAACCCGGCTTTTTTGTCACCCATCCATCCTCTATATCGCTTATCCTCTTTGACTTTGGGCGGGGTACACACTGGACTAGTCGGCAGTCTATCACAGAGTAGACAAACATTCACACTCTATTGGACAATTAGAGTGGCCAATTAACCTAATATGCATGTTTTTGGAATGTGGGAGGAAACCGGAATACCCGGAGAAAACCCACGCATGCACGGGGAGAACATGCAAACTCCACAAAGAGATGCCCAACGGAGATTCGAACCCTGAACCTCCTGACTGTGAGGCCAACATGCTACCCACTCATTCACCGTGCAGCCTATTTGGTCATGTAAAGGAAAATTTTCAGTAACTAGAAACGTCCAATTTTGGTAGAAAGTGTGTGTGAATGCTGGCAAAGGTGACACCCAACTGCAACAATATGTGAATTAGATTGTTGCAGTTTGCTGATTTGTTCCACTAAAGTTGCTTTGACAGCATTCACACACACAGTTTCTGCCAAAATTGTACTTAGTTATTGGTGTTATTAATTTACATGACAAAAAAGGCAGGGTGATTGGAATAGTATTTCTATTTTATTTTACTTTCCAGTAACTTTCTCTTGGAGACCGGTTTTTAGATGTTTGTCTTTTTTGGCTCTAAAAATGCTTTTACCTGACAACCTTTTTCTTTAGTCCCTATGCAATGTGCAGTCCCACTTAAAGAGGGGCCTAAAACACAGGCTATCTTCAAATATTTTTCTGAAAAATTCCCACATTTTCTGTGAGATTTTTCCCATTGAAAAATATTCCTCACAGTTCTCAACTCATCAAACCCTCCCAAAGAACGGTGATACCTACAAAATCTCACATAAAATGTGGTGATTTTTAGGAAAAACATTTTTGTGTCCTCAATGACAAGTCAAACTGGGTCCCATAAAATATAAAATTGTGGGAGTCTTAGACCCCCTAAGGACCAAACAAAACAGCAACAGCATTTTAGAGCAAAAAAACCCAAACAAAACAGCAAAACCATGTACGCGTACCCATGTTTAGATTGGATACGAATGTTACCCAAAAAAGACTATTTGCCGTGATGCTGCTTTGAAGTCCTAGCACACGGGTCGGGAACCTTTTGGGCTAAGAGCGTTACAAACACAACATATTTTTAAATGTATTTTTGTGAGAGCCATATGCTATTTTTAAAAACTAAAAGTGTGCCAACAACTTTGGAAGATTATAAGTCTCCGAATTGGATGTGCTGAGAAGGTTTATTATTTGGAATGTTATTTTTATCTCATGACTTCCTGTCATGTTTTACTTTAAAATGTCAGCAAAATAACTACGCAAAACATTATACATTTTAAACAATTCTTTTTTTAATTGTAATATTATGAATTTATTCCCACAATATTTTACCTTTATTCCCAAATCAATTTTCCCCAACCTAATATTCCAAAAATTTACAACTTTATATTGTTTTGTTTGTTTCATAGTATTGCGGCATTTAAAAAATGAACTTATAAAAATGATATTGCTTTTACTCATAATATTAAGTTTCTTGTAAATGTTTTTCTCTTAATATTTTGACTTTCTGCTCATAAAATTAGAGCTTTTTTTATTTTATTTCAATTTTTTCATAATTATGACTTTATACCTGTAATATTTTGACTTTATTCTCCTAATATTGTAACCTTTTCCACAACCTCATTTTCCAAAAAAGACAACTTTTTTTGGTTAGATTATAACTTTTTTCCACTATTATTTTGACTTTATTTTTTGTAAAAGTACTTGACATGCAAGTTTAATGTTTGCAGCCCTTGAAGTTTATATTAATGGCACTTATTAGAGTGTTGTGTACGTAGCTGATCAACCTACCAATCACGGTGGGGTTTATGGCTCTCAGGGGCGGGACATCGACCGGGCTTGATGTAAGCAGAGCAACATTTTTAAATGAGTGAAAAATGTATCATTTTGAGAATATTATTAGTAGTTTTGCACACGAGTTCTTTACGCAAGTGTCCTTGTGTATCTCATTTTGATGAAAAATAAAAAAGACGCTTGACAAGATTGGATTTTAAATGTTTTTTCCCATTTAAATTGTGTGCTCAGGCTGCACGGTGGCTTAGTGGCTGGCCTCACAGTCAGGAGGTTCAGGGTTCGAATCTCCGTTGTGCGTGTTTGGGTTTTTTACGGGTACTCCGGTTTCCTCCCACATTCCAAAAACATGCATGTTAGCTTAAATGGCCACTCTAAATTGTCCATAGGTATGAATGTTTGTTTGTCTATATGTGCCCTGCGATTGACTGGCGACCAGTCCATTGTGTGCCCCGCCTCTCGCCCAAAGCCAGCTGGGATAGCCTCCAGCATACCCGCGACCCTAATGAGGATAATGCACGAAATAAATTGCGTGCGCGTGCATGTGCGGCCTAGCCTCAGCCAGACTCTGCCTCCGGCGCCTCAAAAGAGCCACATCTGGCTCCCAAGCCATAGCTTCCCTACCCCTGTCCTAGCAGAACTGTTGTGGTGCCCTACGTTCTCCATTTGTATTCAGGGCGGACGTCGGTGCAGGTTTTGCTGTAGAGGCCGCACTAATGTGTAGCGTCCACCTAACACCGCAGACGACTCAATTGCGCGCATGGCAGCAATGCCTCATTGCCTCGTCTCATATCTCATCCCAAGCAGCCACTTCGCCCCCTTTTTCCCCTCCCTCTGTTAGTTTTCTCATTACCTCGCTGGCGCGCCCACGGAAATAACAGAGCTCTTCTATCGCTGGTGAAAAAAAAGCTTTTCCCCTCCTCATCTTGCTGTGTGTGCGAGAGAGAGTCCACTGTGCCTCCGCTATCACGTCTGCAGGCCTCCTCCACCCGGTCCCCTTAAATAGGCTATTTTCTCCTCTAATGTTGTTTCCCCTCTTCTCTTTTGTATTGATTGGACAAGCTCGCGGGATCAATAGATTGCTGTAGATCACAGTGATTGCTGCGCAGGCGGGCGACCATCAGCCGGTATTCAACGCGGCCACCCCATAAAGCATTCTCGGTCCTTGCAGCCCGGGTTATGAAATAAGGGATTGATAAAAGTGGACAGTGAGGCTTGTTTGTTTTGACCGATGAAGAGGTTAACCGCTGTGGCATGCCGGTGCGCCGTCCAAGGGAACCCGGGGTCTCACCTCATTGTGGAGCAAATTACCTTGAATCTATGGTCTCTTTATTGCGCCCACAAATCCTGAAAGTTGTTAGCGGCTGCAAAACAGGACGGGAAGGAAGATTGTACACTAATGGCCCCGTGATGCTGCCGCTTCTTTCATTCTGTCGCCATATGAAATCATCTGTCACTGTCCACATCGTTTTACTGAAGCGGTCATCGTCTTTTGGGGTTTTTTTAGTTGCCAAGCGCACCCAAACTCCTGGGTGAACTTTATGAAACACAGCAGAGAAGCTACGATGCAGATGCAGCCCTTTGTATGAAGACTGCAGGTCTGCAGGTGCAAAATTCTCCCCAGGCACCGTGTTACTGGGGTTTGGCACCACCACCGCAGCGGAATCCGTGCATGGCTTCAGGAACCAGCTAAACCCGCATGCGGATATACTAATGGATCGAATGACAAAGAAATCTGGAGAACTGGAAGATCAATTAGGAAAGAAATCCCAGGAAAACAAAGATAATGGTGGATATTCTGCAAGCAATGCGACAAGAACAATCTGAAGGAAAAACAAAAGAAAGTCCAAGAAGGAATGAGAGGACAAATGGACAAATTAAGTGGCATCATAAAAAAGGAGATTCAACCCGTGAGAGAGGAAGTAAAACATCTGAGAGCAGAGAAGAAGGCATTGCAAGATAGTCATGCTGCCTTAGCTACTGCTCTCCAAGAAGTCAAAGAAAACATGGAAGAAAAACACAACCTCACCGAGCAACTGCAGACCACAGTTCATGACACGGACCAGAATAACCGAGTGAACGACGTGATTGTGACGGGGCTCAGGATCAACCCCAGGTCATGTGCCGGAGCAGTTGGGAAGAAAGAGGAATGAGATGAAGAAGATGTCGCTTCCGCTGAGCAACAAGTTGTTAATTTTCTACATTCCAAGGAAGTGGAAGTAGACATCAACGCCATCGACACCTGCATCCTACTGTACGACAGGAACAGCACCACTCCCGTCATCATCGTTAAATTCCCTAACAGGAAATTCAAAGTCGGGCTGTCGAAGCAGGGAAGGAAGCTGAAAGGAACAAATGTCTACACGAATGAGCATCTGACAAAACGCAACGCTGGAATTGCCAAGGAAGCACGTGACCTGAGGAAGCAGGGGAAGATCCAAGGCACTTTGAGCGCCAACTGCAAAATTTCCATCAAGCTAAATGGAAGACCAGAAGCGAGAGGGCTTGCAGTCAAAGATTTTAAGGACTTGGAAAAATAGTAAAGAGCACATCAAAACAACAACATGGAAAAGGAAAACAACTCAGGAACAAGACCAACACAGAGGGAAGTATTAGATTCAATATTATTTGGAAATGCCATCAGCAAGACACAAAGGACCGGATGCACTAGAACTAGGAACACATTAAAATACAACTAAAGACACTCATAGCACAACACTAAAGATCTTCAACTGGACACTATTAGTCTCACAGACCACAAACACCTGGATCTGGAAAAAGACCGACCCAAACTTGTCAGCGCAACTTCTACAACAATAATCTAAACACAGGTAATAAACTATCCACATGAACAGCAGAAGCATGTACGCTAATCATAACATCAGGCAATACTTCAAAGGAATTGCAATCTCAGAAACTTGGATCAATGCTGACAAGGATATGGACCTTGAACTGGAAGGTTATGAAATGAACCGCAGCGACAGGAACAACAAAAGTGGAGGAGGAGTAGCTGTGAACGTGGACAAACATCTGAAGCACAACATGTTGAAGAGCATGTCATTTGCCGTTGATAACATTTTGGAATGCATAACAATTGAAACCTGCTCAGAAAAAGCAAAAACATCCTAATAAGCATATACATAATAAGCTATATTATATATGTACATATACAGTGGTGTGAAAAACTATTTGCCCCCCTCCTGACTTTGTATTCCTTTGCATGTTTGTCACACAAAATGTTTCTGATCATCAAACACATTTTAATATTAGTCAAAGATAACACAAGTAAACACTAAATGCAGTTTTGAAATGAATGTTTTTGTTATTTAGGGAGAAAAAAATCCTGTGTGAAAAAGTAATTGCCCCTGCACCTAATAACGGCTTGGGCACCCTTAGCAGCAAGAACTGCAATCAAACGTTTGCCATAACTTGCAACAAGTCTTTTACACGCTCTGGAGGAATTTTTGCAGAATTGTTGTCATTCAGCTTTATTTGAGGCTTTTCTAGCATGAAGCGCCTTCTTAAGGTCATGCCACAGCATCTCCATGGGATTCAGGTCAGGACTTTGACTAGGCCACTCCGACGTCTTCATTTGGTTTTTCTTCAGCCATTCAGAGGTGGATTTGCTGGTGTGTTTTGGGTCTTTGTCCTGCTGCAGCACCCAAGATGGCTTTAGCTTGAGTTGACCAACAGATGGCCGGACTTTCTCCTTCAGGATTTTTTGCTAGACAGTAGAATTCATGCTTCCATCTATCCCAGCAAGCCTTCCAGGTCCTGAAGCAGCATAACAATCCCAGACCATCACACTACCACCACCATATTTGACTGTTGCTATGAAATGCTGTGTTACTTTTACGCCAGACGGAACGGGACACGCACCTTCCAAAAAGTTCTACTTTTGTCTCGTCAGTCCACAAGATCTTTTCCCAAAAGTCTTGGCAGTCATTATTTTGTGTTCAATGATGTTATCTTTGACTAATAGTTTACTCTTTTTTATGAGCAGAAACATTCAAGTGTGACAAAACATCAGAAAGGGGGCAAATAGTTTTTCACACCACTGTATATATTACATATTATATAGTAATTAATAATACATATAATATTTATTAATAATAATATATAATAATCAATAATATATTACATATTATATAATAAGATATAATAATATATAACAAGCTGTGTGTATAGAACACCGAAGTCAAGCATGGAAATATTTGAGGACTGGATCAAGGCAACCTTCTCAAACATCGACCAAAAAATCATCTTTGCTTGTGGAGACTTCCACGTTGATCTTCTGAATTCAAACAAGGAAAGTAGAACAGAAGACTTTATTTGTCACACTCCTCTGTGACATAGGCGGGTTGGTCTCATCTTCCACTCATTGCTCTGTGTTGTGTACCCTCTGCAGACATTGGCCAGCCGTGAGTCAGGTGGTTCCTCTGCATCAGTCGCACCTGTTTTCAATCCGGCTCCACCTCCTTTTATACCTGTGATTGCTGCTAGAGGGTACTGGATTATTTTTCCATGGCTGGTGCTCCTGCCACACCGTTGTCGCCAGTGTCCCCGTCGTGCTAGCATTACGAGTGTAGATTCTGTTAGTTTGGCCTGTTTTTCTACCCTCCTGCTAGTTTAGTAGTTCGCCTGACTCGCAGGTAGTTTTATGTTTTGCCTTCTTGGTCCTGGCCGCGGTGCTTCTGTAGAATCCTTTTATGCACCGACGCTTTATGTTTGTGAACTGCTCTGTCTGTAAATACACTAAGTAAAGAGACTTACCAGACCTGCACGGCCTCGTCTCCGCATCTTGGGAACCATCCCTCCTGCTCCGACGCTCTCGCGTGACATTATTGATACTATGTACAGCACTGTCCAGTGCGCTGTCCATTGAGACTAAAGGTCTGCAAAATGCCTGTAAGAAGAAAATACATTCTATAGGTAAGGTAGAATTCAAGAAACAAAAGATGCTGAAATAACATATAAAAACAAGTGAAGAAATATTTTGAGAACGTGCAAGAAAGAATATTATAAACAAATACTAGATAGGAATAAAAACAACATTAGAGCTACTTGGGGCTTTCTAAACAGTATCATTAGGAAAGCAGACTACCCTCAATACTCCACAGTTGGAAATGTTAATAATAATGATAAGTGGATGTGGCTAAGAAGTTTAATAACTACTTTGTAAATATTGGACCGAAGCTGGAAGAGGAGATCCCTAAATCCTGGTCAGTGGAGGAAGAGAAGGAGACTATAGACAGGAACCCTAAGTCCATCTTCCTCGCTGGTGTGAGCAAAGAGGAAATCATCGACATTGTACATACATGTCAAGCAAAAACATCAACTGGTTGGAATGGAAACAATAAAAAAAGGTTATCAATGAGATCAGAATCGCTAACGCACATCAGCAGTCTATCATTCCAGACGGGCAAATTCCCAGACAAAATGAAGGCAGCTAAAGTAGTTCCAATCTTCAAAAATGGAGATAAACATAATTTCACAAACTTCCAACCCATTTCATTATTACCTCAATTTTCCCAAATCATGGAAAAGTTATTCAAGCATAGGTTGGACAAATTCCTCAACAAGAATGCCATCCTGGCGGACAGCCAATAGGAATACAGCGCTAAGATTTCCTCTTCTATGGCACTGATTGAAACCCCAGAGGAAATTAGGAAAGCTATAGACCATAGAAAGTGTGCAGCCTCAGTATTCATGGATTTAAGGAAAGCTTTTGATACAATCAATCACAACATCCTAACTACTAAACTGGAAAGGTATGGCATCAGGGGGTTAGTTCTGAACTGGGTTAAAAGCTACCTGGCAAACAGGAAGCAATATGTGAAGCTAGGAGAATATGCATCTACAAACGCAGAGATATTATGTGGCGTACCACAAGGGTCAATTTTGGGACCAAAATGATTTAACCTATACTTTACCGACATCTGCAAAGTGACCAAGCACCTAAAGCTGGTACTACTTGCAGATGATACCACCGCTTTTTGCTCTGGAGAACACACACCAGATCTAATAAGGAAAGCTTCAGATAAAATGATTACTCTAAAAAAACGGTTAGATAAAAACAGATTATGCTTGAATGTAAGTAAAAGGAAAGTGATGATGTTTGGTAACAGCAGAAGACATACTTGTGGGGAAATACAAATTGACGGGGAGGAAATTGAAAGGGGGAATGAACATGAACAAGTTTTGGGCGTCATAATTGATGATAGAATGAGTTGGAAACCTCACATCAAAAACATAAAGTAGCAGGAAATACTCCAATACTGAATAAAATCAAATTTGTCCTGGATGAAAAACCATTCCAAACCCTCTATTGTTCTCTGGTGTTCCCATTTCTAACTTCTTGTGTGGAGATATGGGGAATAACTACAAAAGTACACTTCACTCGCTTGACGTACTGCAAAAAAGATCAATTAGGATCATCCTTAACGCAGTTCCCATATAGAGAACTTTCAAATCCAATGTTTCAAAAATCCCAATGATTAAAATTTGCTGATCCGGTAAACCTTCAGCGCTAAAATGTTGCATCAAGCAAACAACAAGCAGCTACCAAAGAATGTCGTACCTTTTTTCTCAACAAGAGAGGAGAAATATGATCTCAACCTAAAGCACAAATATGCAAGAACAACACAAAAAACCTTTAGTACTTAGTATGTGGAATCAAACTGTGGAACGGATGAAGTAAGGAAGTAAAACGATGCTCTACACTGACACATTACAAACAGTTGATGTTTACAAAATACAAGGAAGAAGACTCGTGAAATATTGTGTACACCCAAGGCCATATTACTTCCTTCCTTGGAGAGTACATGTTCAATGCTATGTTTGGTACTATCACCTTATACTTGTACTAGCAACCTTTCATTCCTAGGGAGAACATTGTCTGTACAACAACAACGCTTTGTTATAATTGTTATACACCACTCATCTCTATTATCACTATTATTATTATTTGTTATGAATATCATTCATCAGGACGGCAATATCTTTTATTTACCATGACAAGGACTACTATCTAACACACTGTCACATGACCTTACTTATGCATTCAAACCTAGTAAGTGCAGGAAGTGTACACATGTATTGAAACAGGGGGTAGGATTTCATACGCTTTGCTTCCTCCTACTCCTTTTGGACACGTGGAACTGTCCGTTGTATTAAGTGATGTATTCCCATGTCCTTTACACGCATGCTCTAATCCCATATAACCATTACCATGGTTAATAAACAAATGAATTGATTAATTATTAATTCGCCGGCCTCAGTATATTGCCATGTGCATGTGGCAGGCAAAAGGGCGGAGCTATGCGAGGAGCAATGCAAGGTGACGTGGTAGAGGTTAGGCGGGACAAAGATGCTTGCCACGCAGCCCCTCATGCGGGTATATCAACAGCAAGATGAGCCCGGTAACACGAATAAGCCAGTACGCCGAATTATTTAGGGAGAGGCAGCAACGTAAAAGGCAACAAAACCCAAAATACATCCACTCCACCCAGTTCTCTACACATGGAGACGACCGAGACGTTTGCACGGCAAAGCAAATACAAAATGCAACAGCGAAAAATTGTGTGCTGTTGCTGTTAAAAAGGCAGCGTTTGAAGAAATGCTGCAAACCTTTGACAGACTTGCCGCTGAGAAAATACACAAAAGGCAATTCCACAACTTTCCATTGAACAGCTTATTTACATTTTGCATGATTATGATATTTTAGTGTTATCATATTTATAATCACGTTAGTGGTTTATTTGGGGTCAAAAAATGTTGATAATAATATCATCAATAACATTCCAAAACGCTCCTGCACTGTTTTGTGACACAGTTAGAAAAGCTTCGGTTGTCCAGTCATATTTTTTCATTGGAGTTTTGTAGTAAAATTAATTCCCGTCTCGTTCTCCTGGGGAAAATCTTGTGCATCGTCTCATCTCCTGAGTTGGGCGTCCCGTCACACGTGTGTGGGTGTGCGTGGCGGACTCAAACGTACGCAGACGAGTACACCGGCAGACTGGCGGAGTCACTTTTGCTCCTTTTAGTTAACTAGTTAAGTTTAATCTCCATGACGGCTCCCAAGGCAGTGAGGCAGACTTACCTGGTGGCAGCACAAACAAGCGAAAGTCAAACTCGACAGTGTGAGACGCTCGACGAAGAAATCCACATCGACATGCCCGGTCCGAGCTGCTGAAACGTGGCGTCCGTCATGAAAAATAAAGATGCTATCTTTGAACGTGCAAATAGATCTACAAATAATGCTCCTATGAAATGGACAGCGATAACTAAGCAGCACTATCTGTGGTCTCATAATCTCACTCCTTATATAAGCGCAGTAGTCCTAAGACAAACACCTGTGGAACACCATGTAGAAATTGTGATTCCTTTTACTGTAAGAGACATGTGCACTTTCAACACATTTTTTGCAAATCATCCATAATCTTTATGTAAGACATATATCATTCTCTTTTCTGTGCGTTCTAAAGATAAACAGCTATTTAAAAAGCTATAAAGTTATCTAAAAAGGACAAAAAGGTATCTAAAAAGATATAAAGCTATCTAAAAAGGACAAACAGCTATCTAAAAAGGACAAACAGCTATCTAAAAAGGACAAACAGCTATCTATAAAGGATCGACAGCTATCTATAAAGGACAAACAGCTATCTAAAAAGATATAATGTTATCTAAAAGGACAAACAGCTATCTAAAAAGGAAAAACAGCTATCTAAAAAGGACAAACAGCTATCTAAAAAAGATAAAAAGCTATCTAAAAAGAAAAAAAGCTATCTAAAAAGGACAAACAGCTGTCTAAAAAGGACAAACAGCTATCTAAAAGGAAAAAACAGCTATCTAAAAAGGACAAACAGCTATCTAAAAAGGACAAACAGCTATCTAAAAAGGATCAACAGCTATCTAAAAAGGACAAACAGCTGTCTAAAAAGGACAAACAGCTATCTAAAAAGGATAAACAGCTATCTAAAAAGGACAAACAGCTATCTAAAAAGGACAAACAGCTGTCTAAAAAGGATCAACAGCTGTCTAAAAAGGACAAACAGCTATTTAAAAAGGACAAACAGCTATTTAAAAAGGACAAACAGCTATCTAAAAAGGACAAACAGCTATCTAAAAAGGACAAACAGCTATCTAAAAAGGACAAACAGCTATCTAAAAAGGACAAACAGCTATCTAAAAAGGATCAACAGCTGTCTAAAAAGGACAAACAGCTGTCTAAAAAGGACAAACAGCTATCTAAAAAGGACAAACAGCTATCTAAAAAGGACAAACAGCTATCTAAAAAGGATCAACAGCTGTCTAAAAAGGACAAACAGCTGTCTAAAAAGGACAAACAGCTATCTAAAAAGGACAAACAGCTATCTAAAAAGGACAAACAGCTATCTAAAAAGGATCAACAGCTGTCTAAAAAGGACAAACAGCTGTCTAAAAAGGACAAACAGCTATCTAAAAAGGACAAACAGCTATCTAAAAAGGACAAACAGCTATCTAAAAAGGATCAACAGCTGTCTAAAAAGGACAAACAGCTATTTAAAAAGGACAAACAGCTATCTAAAAAGGACAAACAGCTATCTAAAAAGGACAAACAGCTATCTAAAAAGGACAAACAGCTATCTAAAAAGGACAAACAGCTATCTAAAAAGGATCAACAGCTGTCTAAAAAGGACAAACAGCTGTCTAAAAAGGACAAACAGCTATCTAAAAAGGACAAACAGCTATCTAAAAAGGACAAACAGCTATCTAAAAAGGATCAACAGCTGTCTAAAAAGGACAAACAGCTGTCTAAAAAGGACAAACAGCTATCTAAAAAGGACAAACAGCTATCTAAAAAGGACAAACAGCTATCTAAAAAGGATCAACAGCTGTCTAAAAAGGACAAACAGCTGTCTAAAAAGGACAAACAGCTATCTAAAAAGGACAAACAGCTATCTAAAAAGGACAAACAGCTATCTAAAAAGGATCAACATCTATCTAAAAAGGACAAACAGCTATCTAAAAAGGACAAACAGCTATTTAAAAAGGACAAACAGCTATCTAAAAAGGACAAACAGCTGTCTAAAAAGGACAAACAGCTATCTAAAAAGGATAAAAACCTATCTAAAAAGGACAAACATCTATCTAAAAAGGACAAACAGCTATTAAAGGGGCAGCCAATGAATGCACGTAAGGGGATGTACCTATTCCGCCTAGAAAGGCGGCTATGAAAACCCCTCTAAAAAGCTCCAACAAGGTTTTATGGTTTTCTATGCACGCTGTGAGCATGTAGATCGCAAAGATCGGTTTTTTGCCATCCAAAGATCATCGCCAGAGTTCGCCCCGTTCTCTCTCGGGCCGACACGGAGCCGCTCATGCATGCATTTAGCAAAAGTCCCATTGACTGCTGCCGTGCCCTGCGTTCTGCTCTCCCCCAAAAGGCTACTTTGGGTTTACAACTTTCACAGCATTCATCTGCACGTGTCCTGACGAACACCAGGATCACACCGCTCTTACAATCACCGCCTTGGCTCCCCGTGTGCTGCAGGATCAATTTTAAGGTTCTTTTAATAGTTGACGTGTCTTAACGGTCTTGGGCCTGCTTATCCTTCCCAACTGCTTTTAGCGTATGAACCCTCACGACGCGTGCGCTCCTCCGACAGCGGGCTCCTAGTCATTCCCTAGTCAGGACGGCCACTCCTGGAGAGGCTTCTTTTCAGTTCTATGGCCCCGAAGGACCTGGTTCATGTGTTTTAGAGCAGGCTCAAGACCCACCCTTCTAGCTAATATTTATTTCTCTGTCTTATCCTATCGGTTCTTAGTTCTTTTCTTATCGCTTTTATTACTCTTATGTTTTTCCTCTGAGGGAGCCCTCTGCCTCGGGCAGTAGCTCCCTGGGTGTTGTCCTGTGGGTGCCTGGGTGGAGGCGGGGCGTCCCTGCCTGCTCTGTGGCGATGCCCTGGCGGCTGTGGTCGATGCCCTGCTCTCGCCGCAGACGGCTCCTCTCCCGTTCATCTGCACTCAGCCTTATGTATCTTATCTACCTCTTTTTTTATTCTATTTCTTTTGAGGCGGGCGCGCTTTGCGTTACACGTGTGTATGAGGAGTGCTTTATAAATAAAGTTTGATTGATTGATTGACAGCAACCGGTACGCTCATGATTACATGTGATACTTTTTGCTCATTTCCCGGGCGCACTGGATGTTTTTTTTGTTGTTGTTGCGGGACACTTTCTAAGACATTTCTGCCCCGGAGACTATGTGCCTGTAAGTAATGTGCAACTATAAGGACCGTGTGGGGAGCGAAGTAGAGTATAATTATTGTGGTCGTAGTGTTTAATTAAGGACTAATTATGCCCAGCTTGGCGATTGCAGCTGCTGCGTCGGCCACGGACTAACTAAACACACACGTATCATTTTCATGCGTTATGTAACCGAAAAACGATGTTAAAATACGGCTGTTGGATACGGTTCCATACAGCCGCACGCTTCCAGGCATCACGCCAAGAATTAAAAGCGTCTTCTTCGAGATGATACAGATTTGACCAAAAAAAAAAAATAATAAAGACTCCTTTCCTTACACAACTTCTGCCGCTTTAGTTTGGGTTTTAGAAGCGGCGCCGTGACGCTCCCAGAAATAGAAAGTGAAATACGGCAGGTCAGAGGCCTTTTCTTTGCAATGCTGTCGCTCGGATAAACCGCTGAGAGAAATCTCATCGCCGCTAAAGATGGAAATGAACGTACTTGAAGTAGCGTGGCTGAAGCGGCGCCCATCATTCCCAGCCCAGCTCTTCCTCGCAATGCCACCGCGACGCCCTTCGTGTGGGGTTTTTTGTCTTGGGAGTAGGACTTGAACCTTCGGAGTAGGACTTGAATCAGCTGCTCTCTCTGCAAGTTGTTTTTTTTTTTATTCTACTTTTGGAGCCTCTTCAACGGCTGACATTTTGACAGGGTGCGTTTACGCCGATGAACGAGCTAATGCACAACAGCTTGTTGCATTCATTTTGTCCAATGTTTTATGCATCGACATTTAAATATCCTGCATAGAATTCATGGCCAGTGCCTCGTATTCTATTTATATTCCAAGGTGTACGTGCCGGCCGAGTGTTAATTACACTCCTATGCTAATACGACTAGCCTCGGTCCTCCTTTCATGACAACGCACGGATAAACGTGTCCTGCCGGAAAACTCATCGCTCTTCTCCCAAACAGGGATTTTTCCTGGTTGCACCGGCAGCGGAATACAGAGTCGGCAATGCGGGGGTTGGCGCCGGGAAGCAGCGCCGGGTCATGTATTAGTAATGAGGCGCAGCGTTTCGCCGAGGCCGTCAGCGGGATGGATGCCGGTGGAACGTCTGGGATTGAGCCCTGAAAATGAACTCCTGACTCCTTTTGCGGCGCTTTTCCGCAGCACAGGCTGGGTTTCCCACGTCAGTACGGGAAAACGGCAGGAAACGACAAAAAGCAAGCCGCAGTGTAACACGGTGGGAAGAAGGAGGGGCCTTTTATCCGAGGGGAGTCTAAAAAAATCGGAGCCCCGAGGCAAAGAGGAGATTGCGGAGTAAAACGCTTTAGAATCCCGCGCCGACTTCACACCTGAAGTCCGAATGAGGGTTCTGATCCGTAGTATCCCCACACGACCATTGAACGATGTTTTTGACAAACGTAGTCACAGTGTCGCTTTAGAATCGTGGGGACTAAAACTTGCCAGTTGTAACGCCTGTTGGAATTCTAGGCTAACTGGTTTGCTCGCTAGCCTGCAGACCCTGCACCGCCAGAGTTGCTCTACGTGTAAAGGTGACTATAGGGGTGTTATTTCATGTCTGCAAAGCTCTGATAATATTAAAGACTTATTTAGAAGGTCGTAATTAGGTTTTCTGTGCTCTAATTATGAAAATATTCCATTTATTAGCAGTGGATACTGTATGGTGGAAATTAATTTATCATGATCGGGTCTGGACCCAAATAACCGCTGCCGGAAAGGGACGACTACAGTACATGCGCGGAGCTCGAGATGTCGGTGTCATTTGGTGTGTTAGAGTAATCACTTGATGGACAGCATTGCTGCTCCCCTAATACACCGCTGTCTGATTTTCATCTTGTGGTCACCTCTAAATGCAGTCTACGCTGGCAGAACTTAGCGTACCCAATCTGAAACCGAGCGCAGAGATTCCGAGATATTTATTGACTGCGTAAACGCCACAACAGCCCACCCCAGGGTGGGTCCAAACAAAAAGGTGCTATCCTCTGAGCTGATGTCAATACAAGCTCAAACGCTGCGCTCCGGTCTCGTCTCCGAGGGTGAAGTGACGTGACAGAAAACGGTTCATTTGTGGCGGCACGCGGGCGTCGTGTAACGGGAGCACTAATGAGCCCTCATCCATCTTTGTCCCTCCAGCAACACAGACCGCCTAATACAAAAGGCAGCACAGTGCGCCCCGGTCCATTTTAAACGAGCCGCTACTTCACCCGTGCCAGCCGCAAATGAGGCCGCCGTCCCCTCGGCCGGCCCGGACCCCCGCCGCTCTTTGGCCGTTATCAGGTGCGACTACGCCGCGGAGCCAAGTACATGCACAAGGACGGGGCGGATGTGAGAGGCGAGGGCAGGGGTGCGCGGGATGAGTGGATGTAAAGACGTGCGACAAGATCTGCTCGGTTGGCCGTGGCAGGTAGAAGGTGAAGGGGAACATCTCCGCCCGTGTGGGAAGTCCGGCAGAATTCCTCTGGCGGCGACAGCCGACCAGCATCGCTCCGTCTTCGGCGCTCAATAGAAGGGCTGGCCTAATTCCAGGGGACATTTTCTCTTCTCAAGAAATCTTGTTAGCCATGCAAAATATCTGCTTGGATATTTCAATATTTCATCATTCCCTTGCAGCAGCGGGAGCGAGCGCCGTGATCGCCCACCCCCTTTTATCCTCTCTCTCCTAAACTACATGGTCTTTATACTTTGGGCGACTTATCTGTGCTTTTTGTTCTTGATTGCTAGCGTGCTAACACATGCCTGTGAGACAGGTGCTGTTCTTTTTTTTTTTTGCACAAATGTTAACAACGGAGTCAAACATGGAAGTAGCCCCTTTAGTCATCTTAGCACAGTTTGATGCAAGTGTAAAAAAAGGGAAAAAATCCATCCATCCATTTTCCTCCACTTATCCGGGTCCGGGTCGCGGGGGCAGCAGTTTCAGTAGGGAATTCCAGACTTCCCGGTTTCCTGTGACCTCTTCCAGCTCCACCGGGAGGACACCTAGGCGTTCCCAGGCCAGCTGTGAGACATAGTCCCTCCAGCGTGTCCTAGGTCTTCCCGGGGGCCTTCTCCCGGCTGAGCGTGCCCGGAACACCTCACCAGGGGAGGCGCCCGGGAGGCATCCGGAGTAGATGCCAGAGCCACCTCAACTGGCTCCTCTCCATGTGAAGGAGCAGCGGCTCTACTCTACTCTTCACCCGTGGGGCCTAGCTCGAAGAAGCCACACGGGAAATCCCCCCCGCAGACCCACCACCTGCAGGGGCAAGCATAAGGGTCCGGTGCAATGCGATTTGGGCAGTGGTCGAGGGCGGGTGTCCGGGCGACCTGGTCTTCGGCGGCCAGATCTGGTAAAAATAAGCAGTGTTAGATATTGTAGTAATATTTTGATCTTAATAGGTGAATATTGTAATAGCTAATAACTCAGTGCCTTGTCGGTGCAATTACTTCTTCTTCACCGTCTTCTTCACGCTTCTGGACAGCACACGCACACTCACCTAGCACAATCAGAGTTGCGCAACACGTAATATGGAGCACTACCTGGAGACTAGAGCAGCAACGATTAATCGATCACCCAAATAATCGACAACTATTTTGGTAATCGATCAATCGTTTCATTTAAAACTATACATATCCTAATGTAACTATTTTTAAATGTCCTTAGTCATCCGTGGAAGCAGACAGATTACCTTTGACCTGGATATCTTGCAAAGCAAACCACTGCAGAGATGTGTGCGTAGAGCGTGGGTAAAAGCATTCCCACGCAAAGTCAATCCCATACTTGTGCTTAGGAAAACGTCTCGGTTTATACTTCAATTTCGGTGACTGAGATCTTCCTCTTCGCTATGAAAAGTGCAAGGAACAGTGCCCTTTTTTGGGGGGACATGTTCATCATTTGTGAGATGTGAGACGTGAACACATTCTTGTGCAGATTATGGATTGATATATTGAATCAAAGGGATTATTATTCCGCCTTTTTGGATCAAACATCTCGTAGCCCATGGCCTTTAAGTCATCAATAAGAGGGATTTGTTGCGAATTGTGATTGGTAAGGCCCATGCAAGGAATGTGGAGTTTGTATTGAGCTTTGAACTCGGCCATTTTGCCACAAAACAGCCAAAAGTCCACGTAGAGCACTGAGAATTTCTTACGGTTCGTTCTGAACACGAGTTTCAACATAAATTGCCGCATGCCGCAAACTTTGGGTCACAGTGGGGGGGCTGTCTGTATATCGGTGGCATCAAACAAAACCACATACCTGCTCACGGCGCCGAGAAAGGAAAACACAACACGTCCACAGCAACAACAAAAAAACACATTACAACAATCAACTGCTACTACGTGGGTGATGAACAACAATAAGTGCTAAACACAATCACGGAATTTAAAACTGTTACTTTCACATTTCCGCAAGGCATGCCGGGTAGTCCAGCCACAACAACAATATACTCTAAGAATAATAAAACAATGAATATCGGGAGTATGTTAACTCCTCTGCGTTGACTTATTTTCTTCAATTTATTTTGCAATCTAGCAAGAATGCGGCAATCACGGCAAACTGTTAAGGAAAAAGGTAGCGCAAGCTACCCAGCATGCGTTGTGGCAGGAATAGATAGACTCAAAACATGCCAACAAAAGTCGTGTTGCAGGTTTCCATGTTAAAGGTTTTTAAAAAAAAAAGGAATTTGGAAATGCCCAGTAGGCCGGATTAAGTTGCCTGGCGGGCCTGATGTGGCCCCCGGGCCGCAGTTCTCCCCGAGAGAAAAAGAGAAAATAGTCCGACGTCACACACAGTTGCCTACACCATCGACACTTTGATTTTACGTGCCCCTCTGCCATCGCGGCAGAGAGTCAGTGGACATTATTTTTAAAAAAAAACACTCCAAAGTAAAGATGGACTTATGACTGGGCTGCCGGAACACCTGGGCCCAAAACGCAGTAAACAACTACACGCGTCAGTAAACGTTAGCAGCTATCCTGAATCTGTTTCACACGTTGTATTGTATGGCCGGCGCGGCGGAAAAACAAAGAGCAGGTGAAATCGCCGCATCGGCCGCGTCCCGCTGCGTGGGTGTTGTTGTTGAGGCCTTCCACGCCCCCCCCACCGGGCGCGCGTGTTGAGCGGAATTCAAGTCAATACTTGCGATGACTTTTCATCCGGCGCTTGACGGCAGAGGCTTGGCAACGCAGGTGCACAATCTCCATAACGCAATCACCACATAATCGCAGCAATTACATGCACACTAAATTGTGGTTGGCATTCAAAACTAGAAATTAAAAAATCCACCCAGTACGTCGCCTGTTTTGCTTTCCGCTCCGGTTCTACCTTCGCGTGTACGAGTTTGACAGCGGCAACGCCGTCGGGACTCCTTTACTTGATGCGGACTTCACGTCTCAAAAGTGACAGCCAAGAAAATCAACCATTAGCTGCACAGCAATGGCGGGTTTCTGCGCGAGTCAGCTTTTCCAACTTAGATTTTCTTAAGAGACCCGTCATTCACAGTGCTTACGTGAGACATGGACTCGTCTGTCTCTTTTCTGTGCCTTCTAAAGGTACAAAACGAGGTAAAAATGCATGTAATGGGACACACCTAATCCGCCTAGAAAGGCCGCTATTAAACACCTCCAAAAGCGCAAACAATGTTTTATATCCATGGAATATTTTCAGTATTTTGCTCCTTTGAAGCATTAGCGGAACTTCCATAGCATCCTGTTGCCGTATCTCTGAGGCGCACTCCAACATGGCAGGTGCGGTAAAAAAATGCACCTCAAAGCCGATTGCCACTCAACTCCCGCCACCCGGATGAAGGATAAAACCTTGCAAACATGTTTGTGGGGTACCGTGGTTAAGTTAGTTTCATGTAGGACGCCGTCTTCGCTTGCTGTGCCCGTACTCCTCTGTCATGGTGCCAGCAGCTCGCACGGGAAGCGCCGCTCTAACCGCTGGTCGTTCTACATCCCACCACAAATGGATGCATAACCATGTCACCAGATTAGACCTGCCCTAAAAGTATTGCAATGGCTGCTGAATAATTCCGCGTCTGGATGGCAGTCGGCCGTTTATGTCCCTAGGCGTGTCCCATTATGTGCATTTTAGCATCATTTTCCTTGAACAGAAGACTGCACTTTTGTTGGAATTTTGCCCATCATCCACACTCCTGATGTGAGACATGAACACTCTCTAAAATGAGGCAGCTAAGAATGCACACAATGGGACACACCCTTCAAAAAGCACCACCTCCATCTATGCACTTTCTATACCGCTTATCCTCATTAGGGTCGCAGGTATGCTGGAGCCTATCCCAGGAGACTTTGGGCGTGAGCCGGGGTACACCCTGGACTGGTCGGCATATTAACCAACCAAGACTTTGTTATTATTAGTCATTAAAAGTGTTACACCCAAGAACTGGGTTTTTGGCGTAGTGACACCTCGCCACGCTACACCACACCGGCTAGCGACTAGCTTCACCACAAAGCCCCAGGACCCGACGCCACTGCTGCTGGGTTTTGAGTTTGGAAAAATCAACATTAGGTTCCTTTCTATGTGGAGCGCGTCATCACTTGCCGATCACATGATCTTTTTTATGCCAGTATTGGCCCGTATTAAAATTAAGAATGTCAAAAATGTTAGGAAAGGATTGGCCTGTCCCATTAACTCATAAAAGGTTTTCATAATGGCCGTAGCGGAAATAATAGTCCGCCCTCCATTGTGGAAAAGATTGCGTTTGATAAAAAATCCAAACTAAACAAAGAAATTCAGTTTTTTAGCTTAGCATAGTTTCAAGACTTCTTTTGTTTCTAAACCTTTTGACAATGACCTCGTGTGTTTGGAGGACTCCTGCCGGACTTTACCCCCGCCCCGATGAAGGATGCCGCTTTGAGATAATCCCAACATTTGAAACAAAATCGGCAACCACGGCCAAAGTGTGACCTCTAAAAACGCGGATGCTCCTTGAAGGGAACATTTATTCCCACTGCAGATTACAGATATGAAGAACCTTCTCGGGGGCGGGATGATTAATTACTTGTTTATCGTCCGTTAAATGCTTCTTCGCCTTTTACATCTGAGGGGTATTTTGTTTCCATATAAAAGTGACTGCAGAACCAAACACGCTCATAAAGTGTGTGCTCAACTCAACAGGTGAAGAACATTTTAAAGCGACGATTGGTTTAGTCAACGTCCACATGCGGGATCCTTATTCTCTTCCAGGTTTCCAGATGTGCGCACATTTTCTGGGATAATAATCCAAATGATTCCGTGGCCCAGCAAGGTGCACTGTATTCGGGCACATGCTCAGAGCAGCCGGTGTGCCCCTATGGAGGTCAGGAGAACCAGAGCATAGAAGGGGAGGAGCCGCCTGCTGTGGCCCAGCAAGGTGCACTGTATTCGGGCACATGCTCAGAGCAGCCGGTGTGCCCCTATGGAGGTCAGGAGAACCAGAGCATAGAAGGGGAGGAGCCGCCTGCTGTGGCCCAGCAAGGTGCACTGTATTCGGGCACATGCTCTGAGCAGCCGGTGTGACGCCACGGAGGTCTCGGAATGAATTTAACGTCTGAAGCAGGAGTTATTTTCAATATTATTGCATTTATCGTTGCTTGATGGGGTTGTGATGTCATCAGTCCCCTCGTATCGGCCCGATAACTATCATGCCCCCCTGATATTAACATTACGTTCTGATGGTGAGGTGGAACTGGGTGACATCGTTTTTGACACAATCTTTGTTAGCAGATTATCAATTGACTTTTTAAATCAAAAGGTGATTCTTTGCGCCTTTTGAGATCAAAGATCTTGTATGCCCTGGCCTTTAAATAATCGATTAGATGGATTTGTCGTAAATTGGTAGAGTGATTGGGAAGGACCATGCAGGGAATGCAGACTCTGCTTTGAGCTTTGAACTCAACACACGGCAATCAAATTCATTGTAGAGGACTGTTGGCCATGCAGTCAGGAGATCTGGAAGATCTGGGTTCGCATCTCTGTGTGGTTTGCGTGTTCTCATGTCGTGTGAGCGTGAGTTATCTCCCGATTTCCAAAAAACATGCATGTTAGATTTGCTGGAGACTCGAAATTGTCTATAATTATGAATGTGAGCGTAAATAGCCAGTTTTTAATTGGCTGACTGGGTGTGCCCCGCCTCTCAGCTGATGTTAGCTGGGATAAGCAAACCCCCGTGCCCCTTGTGAGGTTAATACATGAATACAAAAATCCTCCCAACCCCGCCCCCCGCCAGATGCGTCCGCTCCGAACACACACCCACAACGTGTATGCAGGCTTCACTACATATCTTAAAATATAGTTTGGAGTTTTGCCAGCTATTTGCCAGTCAGCTTCAAAGATGGGAGGCTGTAAATGTGATCATATTGTTTTTCTTCAGCAAACGGGCTAACCTAGGTGTTAAAATGTGAGTACAATGTTAGCACTTTAGCATCACGAAGCTGTGCTAGCATTGCTAACCTTTGTGTCCTCCTGTCCCACTCCTTAATGCTACCTTGTTGTATGTGATATGTGGCATCTACTACGCTGGATAAGCGTCACAGTGTGGATGTAAAAAGTGGATAAAGTGCACGGTAGCGCTTCTTGGAGACACATCTAGCTAATTAGCATTAAAGCTGCAGGAAACGGTGTTCCCAGTTACTAAAAGCACTTTTAAATGGTCTAAATTCCAGCATCAATGCTAACACACATCTGATACTTATTTCAAATTGCTCAAAAATAAGATAAGATGTTGCCTTTAATTTTCTACTGTATGTCATATTTAGGGAGCACTTTCCAACTGTGGGACAGATTATGTATATTTCCATGATTTCCTACGGGAAAAATGGCGTGATGAAGATATAATGCGGTGGAACTTTGGTTTTCATTATGCATCCATTGCAAAGGCTCCGTCAAAAACCAAATTTTTCCCACAGGAAATAATGTAAATCCAATTAATCCGTTCCAGACACCTAAAAATATCAACACAAAACACAAGACAGAGAATAATTATAGCTTTGCATGTGGAAAACAATGCATAATGCATGTACAGTAATCCCTCGCCACCTTCACTCTCACGATTTTTCAAAACTAAATTAATAAATCATACTGTTTTGTCGTTGAATAGGGCCTATTATTGGCAAAAAACGAAAAGCATACTTGAGCAAATTTGTCATATTTTTTGCATAATGACGCCTTTTCAAGCAGTAATAAAAATGGCTAAACGAAGCTGTCGACTGTTTTGTGTTTGACTGGCAACATTTCAATTGTAAACTGCTAGGTGGTATCTAAGCTAACTAGCTGGCTAGCTGCGGCCAATGCAAATTAAAGCCAGTGGAGGCTAGGCAAAGCGTGTAAACAAATACGCAAGAATAGTTGGTAAGGGAGTGATCAAACACGCCGACATTGATCAATACAAAACGCGACACGGCAGACATGTGGGATTTGCTGCTGCACGCCAATTGGTTTTCGTAATCGGCTTTGAAAGGCATTTATCGGCGTACGACGATAGGGGAGCACCCCACCTAAATATGACTTGTCTTTCAATATTTTGTTGACTAAAAATAATCTAGTCAACCACAAAACAGCAATCGTTTATTATGAATACACAATACTGTAGAACCGTCGTTATACAGTGGAACCTACACTTAGTATACGAAAAATTAATGATAGGTATTGGGCTCCGAAGACATTTTCATCCCGTTTAACGAAAAAATATTCAAAATCCGAAAGGGAAAATGGAAAGTGCCTCCCAGAATTTTGAATGTACTGCACCTTCATGCAAGCTGCCCTCGACTGGAGCGCTGATGTACAAAAGTGATGGATGCCAACCGCCGTAAAACCCCAGAAGAAGAAGAAGCTGCTCTCCCGTTGGTCATCTCCAGTCATTCTCCTCCTCCCAGAATCCCCAATGATGGCCAAACACAGCGTCCTAGTGTTAAGTTTAGTATGTCATGCAGTGTATCCATTGAAACAAAGTTACATTACGTAAACGTACGTATGAGTTCTGCCGTCTGTCCAAACTCCCTTCCCTCCTCCTCCTTCGCCATCAAGCTCACCTCGCTCGACCCGAAAGGTTGGGTGTCATTATTATTGTTTTTTGCATTCATTTTATTATTTTGTCATAGTTTTTTTCCAACATTCATGGACATGTAAACGATTATGTTGTCGTTAATGAACATATTTCTTTCAGGTGAGTACAATATTTACACTGTCTACCACTGTCTTCGAAGGGGTTGGACCAAATTACACCATTACAGGGTAAATATTGCCTCGTAATACGACGACGACGACGAAGCCCCTCAGGAACGAATTAATTCCGTATCTTGAGGTTTCACTGTACTTTGCAAACCACGGCTGCTGAAATGTAATTTCAACTGTTTTGCATGATTTTTTCCACCGTTTGCATGTCAAAATAGCTGATACTTGCATCAGACTGTGTTTTATACGCAGCTGACTGTTCCCACTGTTACTTTCAAGTGTTTGCGGTTTGAAAAGGTTACAGCTTCAAATCACTGTAGTCTGTGTGCCGTGCCCCTCAAAGTGATGGTGCCCTTGCTGAGAACCAGCCACATATATGGTGTAGGCTGGAACGGGTCTTGGTTCCACTGTGCTTTGTTTACACAGTGCACTTCTACTCGAGTGTTTTGTTTTGGTGAAAAGTGCAGGGGAGGAGGGGAAAAAAACCCACCCCAATGCTCACCCAGTGAAATGGCCTCCTTGCAGGAGCAAATCTATTCCATCTTGGAATGGAAGACACGGTCAAGGGCTCTTTGCCGCCCCCCCCGTTACAAGCTGCTGTGCACTTATTGTGCTCGCAGCAAACCAGAGGCAACCTGACTGTGAATTATCCAACCTCAAAATGTCTAAATTAGCGCTAACGTGATTAAACGCGCCCATTAATATTGAACTATAACGGCGCCTGCAGGCCCCCGCTACCCCACCCCCCGCCCCCCATCAGACCGGACTGCATTTTAGCTCGGCAAATGGCTCCGTGATTAGCAAGAACATGCTGAAATGCATTTTTGGGGCGAGCATTAGTGGCTAGAGGAAGGAGGCGCATTAGTTCTATGCAATTATCAGATAAAGAACAAGATAGGGGCTGACTTATCAACGTGACCTAAGTGCTTGGCGCACCTGCACCCCTGCCCCCCGGGGCCCCTTCTCTTGTTCCATTCCATTTTCTTCTGCTTATCCGGGTCCGGTCCGCAGGGGCAGCAGTCTCAGCAGTCTCAGTAAGGAAGTCCAGACTTCCCGGTCTCCGGAAACCTCTTCCAGCTCCACCGGGAGGACACCAAGGCGTTCCCGGGCCAGCTGCGAGACATAGTCCTTTCTCTTGTTGGGGCCCATCAAAGGGACGGTTGAGGGTGTGCTGTTGCACCTCCAGCGCCAATACGGGTGCCACTTATTGCACATATAGGCGGATGCTCATGGATGGTCACGAACAGGCAGACCAGCGTGTCATCCGAACTCGGCAGGCGGGCGGCGGCCATCAGATGAGAGCAAATGGCAGAGAATAAACGTGTGTGTGGTGGGAGGCAGGGGGTGTACATTGGTCTACACAGACACTGTTTGCCTTTTCATATCTTTCTGAATCAGAACGATAAAATCGATTTCTGCCGCAGCGGCCTGACAATGCGTCTGCGGCCGGTCCTGGGAGGGCGGAGGCACAAAAAAGGGGAGGTGAAGAGGGCCCGGGATAGATAAATAGATAGATAGAAGCAGGGAGGGAGAGTAATGGGCAGACACATCAAGGAGGGGGAGGAGGAAGCATCAGCGCGGGGGTCTGCTTGCAGAAATAGAACAACTCCCCAATCAATTGTGCGTCGGAGGTCCCGCTGTGCGGCGGCGGGGCCTCCCTCGGCAGGGGCCCATGAAGAGGAGGTCATAATAGGCTAATACATTAGATAAATGGCATTTACTGCTATGGAAACGTCTCCAACCTGGCTGGAGCCGCTTTGTGTTTGGCAGGACCACATGGGCAGATGCCTGCTGTTCAAGCCTCGCCTCACATCCAAATATGGCCGCCCCCGTGGCCCCCCAAGAAACTTCCTGCTGTTAATTGCCGCCCGCCCCCGCAGTCGGAGGCGCGCCGATCAAACCAAGTAGAGATTGTGTGTCCAGAGCTGTCAGATACAATTAGCTGGCGCTTAATAGATTTATGATCGCTTACCAATTAACGATCGGCTAGCCGAGCGGCGAGGGGGCGGGAATTGATGAAAGAGTTTGAACTTGAATTGAGCTGATTAGCTCATTTGAACTTCGATTAGTCGCCGTCGGAATGTCTCGCGCTGGGAATTTGTGGGATTTCCAAAGTAGATGTTGAGGAGAATCATAGCGCTGATGACAGAACGCTTACACGTACTTGATTTGCGAGTCATCTTGAATATAAAGTCGATCGGACGGCAGTCAGGCCAGTCCGTTCTGATTCTTGACATGCATGATAACTATCATCGGGAATTATTATACTGATAAATATGATAACCGATCATTTTACAAAACGCTCCAATGAGGTGAGATTACCCCTACTGTGCAGGTGAGCAAACCAAGCCCTCCTTTCACTTGGAAACAAACATCCACTCTCCGCGAAAGACGTTTCACGTTCTAAACTGCTGAGCGCACTAAAAACCTTATCAGCCACCTGAAACGCCAGCTCCGTGGCGTCGCACCAGCTGCTCGGGGCTGTGTCCGAATACAGTGCACCTCGCTGGGCCACGGCAGGTGTCTTCTCCCGCTCTATGTTCTCGTTCTCCTGACCCCCGGCACGGCACACCAGCTGCTCAGACGTGTGTCCGAATACAGTGCACCTCGCTGGGCCACGGCAGGTGGCTCATTCCCCTCTACACTCCTGATAGTGGTGATGTGGAGCCCCCACTGCAGCTCTGCCAGTTTTGCTGTCACCACTTAGTACTTAGAATTTCCCTCAATCGTGAGTTTATGAATCATGCTGTTATGTGGTTCAACACAATATATTATTATTTTAGCGGGGAAAAAATGCATAATTAAGCAAAATGTACACGTTTTGCCCAAATATTGGCTAAATGAAATACCATATAAATACAAGGCATTCAGAAAATGCATTTAAAGATGCTGTGATGATATGTAGTATTCCGCACCGCTCAGTAGATGTCAGTAAGGTAACTGCTCGGGTGAGACACACAAGCACCAGACTTGATTGTCGAAACAGCAGGCCTTTAATTATAGGTTTGAATGATTTGGAAAGTTAAATTATACGTAGGTTTGAATGACAACAATTCCTAACACGGGCTACTGTTGCGTCCGTAACCCACACCAAGCTAAAACTCAACTCTGAACCCCCGACACCACTTCCTGTCCCCGGGCTCGGCTTCTCTAGCACAGCGACGCAGACAGTCAAATCAAGGATTACGGGGGCCACTATGATATTTTATATTTTGCAAAAGTGTCCGAGACATGCTAAGAATTGATGCTTATTTAAAGACAAAAACAGCCTGTATCTCAGCTTTGATTCTGCGACTTTTCCTTTTATTTTTTTGACTTTATTTTTGTGACATCACGATACATTGCAGTTTTCCAAATATTGCAACTTTCTTTGTTTTGGTTCTAGGGTTGCAACTTTAAAATGTGTTCAATATTTCAACTTTAAACTTCAAAAATATAGTATTAAAACTGCATTCTCGTAAATGAACTTTTGTCTCTTGGTATTGTTGCTATGTTTTGTAAAATTACGGCTGTTTTTTCCATTTTGTTCCATTTTTGTTTTCTTGACAAAGTGTGATTTTGAAATGTGTTGAGGGCCAATCAAAATCAGCCCCAGGGCCACAGTTTGGACATTTTATTGGGTAATATGAGTGTAGATGTGACTAAAGGGGTGTTATTTCATGTCTAGAGGGTTCAAATTTAAATTAAAACTGTATTGAGAAGGTTGTAAACATATTTTCTATGCTCTGACTACAAAAATATTAGATTTATGAATAAATTCCTGCAATCTACTTTGCAGAAATTGACTTACCACGGTCGAGTCTCCAATTAATGCCTCTAATCAATTAACCGCAGAGTCTCCCATAGTTGTTGGAATATTTTCATAGTTGGATGAGGGTATGATGAAACAAGCTTTGCTTCGTCCTGTCCCATTCGGACATGTGGAATTGTATTATGTCATGTATTCCAATGTAACTTGCATACATGTTCATATCAATTAAACCATTAGCATTAGCATTAGCTCGTGTTAGGGATACTTGTGTCCCGCAATAAAAACCTGTTGTTCTCTCAAGTCTGGTGCTTGTGTGTCTCGCCCAACATTACAGTAACATTACTGGCACCTGGTGGCCATCATAGAATACTACATAGCATCGCCTTTGCTCAAATAAGGACATTTTTGACCATTAGTAGGCTGTATTCAACCACAAAACAATATTATTATTATACTTCTTTTTTTTTTTTAAAACAAGAGCTGCAAAATGTGAAGCCCAAAGTGGTGAAGGATTTCGTAATTCTTTTTTTAAGATAATATCCCTAAACATTTTTGAGTAAGACTCAGTACTTTTATAGTTCTTCTGGAAAATTAAAAGTTAAATGGACTTAGGATTCGGTTTCCGTCCGCTCGACCCATTTATCCAGACGCTTTCACGCCGGTTTTGTTGACACCTAACGAGATTGCAGGATCAGTCGCGTGGAAGGAAGCTCATCTTCTCCTCTTTATCTCCTGTCCTATGATGAATAATTAATTCCTTGTTCAAGGCAAAAGGCCGCGCAGGCTCGCCATATTGTCTCAGAGCAACCACTTAGAAGCCACAGATTACCGTCACAAGCTCCCGTCCCACGGGAGCAATCGCACAGCACACAACCGTGCGGCGTTAGAGCGCCGGGACCTGGTGCCGCGGTCGCCGCCGTCCTTCTAGCGCCGCCACAACATCAAGTCCACTAATGCACAGGGGAGGGGAAGACATGAGGGAAGGTTGTGCTCGCTGGCAGGTAATGGCTCTTAGTGAGGCCTATTCATTAAACTGAGTGTCTGAACAATAGAGCCGTACGTAATGCATCTGCTTTAAAAATGCTGCATTATGTATGAGTCGAAAACAGCTTTATATTCGTCGCGGGTTAAAGGCTTAAAGGTTGCAGAGGGACTCTGGGAGAGGGGTTGATTCAGCTCGCCTCGCTCGCGTCGTGTTCTAAAAGGACGCTGATTAAAAGCCACAATAACCCAGCAAAAAGATGATAAATAATATATAATATCATTACAAGGCTGGCTCTCTTTCACACACACACGCACACACACACACGCACACACCTCTGCTTCTCACTTGCTCAATGCACTTTTTTGTGCCTTCTGTCCAAACAAAACCCTAATCCCCAACAAGTGTGTCCCCTCGGACGCCATGGCAACCGCTCCTTCCCGGGGCCATGTTTGAGATGTAATGCACGGCGAAGACACCCGTGCTGCACGAGTCCAACGGCCGTCACATCTGACAGCAACACATCGATCGGGCCTGTCCGAAATAAGAGAGAGGAGGGCGCCTCGCCGAATGAAGTCATGTTCACAGGAACACAAACAAACATAATTCATCCTTAATCGGGACGTGTGATAGAACATACACTCCTGATCAAGATTTTAAGCCCAGCTGAAAATATGCAAGCTGAAGATCACAACCTTTTAAAAGGCAAAATGGTGGCAGTGTGATTTAGTGTCAAGTGTTGACACCGGCAAAGGCAAAGAAGCTTTCTCTCTTTCAACGTGGTGGGATTGTTGGGCATTGACGGCCGTTTGAAACTTCTTCACACATCCCGAGGCTCGTGGAACAAAAGAGTCAAGTGGTAGACCTAAAAAAAACATGCCACCGGAGGATCCCACTGCCAGTCTGTCAAGACACTGGACCGTCCTCGGCCCAAATGAAGGTTATTACCGGTGCAGAGTGCAGTCCAAACCCCCGTGCCACCTGCAAAACAAGGCTTTTAAGAAGAACAAAGATCTTCAAAGGCCTCGTCTCCTTCAGTGTTTGGAATTTGCAGGAGGGCACCAAACATGGGACATTGAAAGGTGGAAGAAAGTTAAAGTAATGTTACTGGCATGACGAGGAGATCCCATCTGAGATGTTTTCCCACACGGCACCATCATGATCCTACAATGTAACAACGGAGCTTGAGGTTGCGCAGGGGCGTCAAACGGCAGCCGGCAGGGGGGCATCCCTCGTGACTGAAGGTCCTGGTTTGTGTGGTAATTCCCAACTCTTCACAAAAGGACTTCTTCCAGGGGAATAAGCTCATCCTGCGTGTTCCCCTCATCTAAATCCAATGGAGAACATTTGGGGGTCCATGGCAAGGCAAGGTTCCAGACTGTGGACACCGCCAAGAGCAACATCGCACAAGCCTCTTAGAAGCACCAGCATTCATTTTTCAGCTGATGAACAAGAACTACTCATTCTTATTTCTATTTTAGTGAGGTTTCTGCTTTTTAGCTATGCTCTTAAACTTTTGTTCAGCCGATGAACACCACTTCACTTTCCTGCTCGCTTGGAATAAAATTGCACACTCATTTATTTTTTTGGTCTCACTCACATTTCTTCTTCTTGCATTTTCAATCTTAACTTAGAACCTCCTTAAGATGCAACAGTGCAAAAAATGGTCTTACAATTATGATGAGTGTATAGTTTTATGTACTCGTTATGTCACCTTTTAATATTCTTACTGTCGTGCAAGTGCAAAAAAAGAAGTTAAACGTCGTTAATGGCAAACCATAAAAAATATGAAACAGTCAAGTCTGTAACGACAAAGCATAAGTGTGTGAAGGTTGAGTTGCACTGAAGATGCACCTCATAGTGGCACTTAAACAGCCTCGCTGTTATACAAGTGTAAAAAGAAGTTAGTCGTTGCTACTAACATACCATGCATACATGTCTTTAATGACCAACTGCTATAGGAGCGTAAGTTATGTTAAAGATCTGCCTCATATGCTACTTTTAATGTTCTTGCTATTATACAAGTGCAAAAAGTAGTTAACCACTGTAAAAGACAATCATAAAAAATTAAACAGTCAAGTCCTTAATGACCAACTGCTATATGAGCGCAAGTTATGTTAAAGATCTGCCTCATATGCTACTTTTAATGTTCTTGCTATTATACAAGTGCAAAAAGTAGTTAACCACTGTAAAAGACAATCATAAAAAATTAAACAGTCAAGTCCTTAATGACCAACTGCTATATGAGCGCAAGTTATGTTAAAGATCTGCCTCATATGCTACTTTTAATGTTCTTGCTATTATACAAGTGCAAAAAGTAGTTAACCACTGTAAAAGACAATCATAAAAAATTAAACAGTCAAGTCCTTAATGACCAACTGCTATATGAGCGCAAGTTATGTTAAAGATCTGCCTCATATGCTACTTTTAATGTTCTTGCTATTATACAAGTGCAAAAAGTATTTAACCACTGTTAAGACAACCATAAAAAAGGAAACAGTCAAGTCCTCAATGACAAAGTCCTGTATGAGCCTAAGTTAGATTAAAGATCTGCTGCTTTATGTCATTTATTTAACATGATTGATAATACACAAGTGCAAAAAGATAACAAACCATAAATGCAGGTCTTGAAAAAGTGCTTTGTGAGAATATGTTATGTTAAAGATCTGCCGCATTATGCCAGTTATTTAACATGATTGATAATTTACAAGTGTAAAAAGTAGTTAACCACTGTCAAAAGACAACCTTATAAAAAAATAAAAGTCAAGTCCTTAATGACTAAGTGCTACATGAGAGTGAGACTATTTTTACACTGCAGGTGAATTCCAATTTCTTTGCTCATATGCAACCTGTATCTAATTTTTCCACGTGAGTGTGAACGGCACAATTCCCATTTTATCAAAGGTGACTCGGGTATCCGCATGGATATGTATGCCATGCGCCTGCCGTGTGAACGCTTAGGTGGCGTATATCCCGCATATACGTCATGGAAGGCGTGTATTGCCGTGCTTACCCACACTTTCAAGGTAGGCAGTCATGGAAAAAGTCTTGGATAAATGTACTCACCCATGTAGGCAAAGGTTCTTCTCGTCCGAAAACGATTTTTATGAGGTGTTAGTGAAGCGGCTCTCGGCAATGTCTCACCACTCCAATGAAATCAATGGTATCGCAGATCACCGGAGTGCGCACCGCAGCAGTCTTTACTTCCGGAAACGCGAGCGAAGTCGTGTTTCTGCACATGCGGCCATTTTCCATTGAAAAAAATGGATTTTAAACAAAAAATCCAAATCCCTGCAGTGTGAACGTTAGCCTTGTTGACCTTGTTATCGTGCAAGTGTAAAAACAAGTTCACCGCCGTTGCTGGTAAAACAAGTGGAGTCTTGAATCCAAGCGTGATACGGGCGTGAGTTACATTAGGAGCTGCCTTATTATGTAACTTTTCTAATATTCTTGCATCACACAAGCATACAAAGAAGTTAACCCTGGCTTTACGTGCGAGTGAAAAATTGAACTGCTTCAGAAACCCTCGACTTTGAAAAAGTACCAACTAGGACCCGAGCTACTTGGCCAAAGATGCTCGAAGACCGACACCGAGTCCTAAAGCTTCTATGAAAGCTGCCCCAAATCCCGACTAGCAAGCTTGAGCTCGTCCGCCATGATGAACACGTCCTGACATCAATATGTGGACTTCCTGCTGTGACACACACAAACAATGACTCACTGACCCGCAACCCGCATGCAACATCCATGTTTACCCATACGGAGGGAACAATGTGGCTGCCCGCGCTGAAGGCACCGGGCCGCGCGGCCACCATGCTTCCCAAGTGGCTCGGCTCTTCCACAAGAGCTCCGCCTGCCATCGTTGACCCGGATGAGTCACGGCGATGGCGTACAAGCCTGCGCACTTGTGGACAATTTTCTCCTCGGAGCCGCGCATGCATGCGCGCTCACTTTCACTACATAGCAGGCCGAGTGCGGTGACGTGAGCACGGCGGCTGAGAGGTGATTGAACCGCTTTGACTACACTATATCCTGCCGTGAGGTCATTCTTTCCATTAAAATTCATGAAAGTGCCTAATTGGCTGGCGACGCAGGTACCGCATCGAAGGTGGTGGCGCTGCCGTCCGGGGCTGCATGACTGACATGTTGGAATTCATCTTCCCCCTCAATGAACCGCAGCTCCCCATCGCTGGCAGGTCTCATGCACGCTACCACCACCACGCTGGACTGTAAACAACGCATAATTATCACTTGTTTATTTTTAGTGGAAGTATACTACACTGCTATTCAAGGTGTACACTGACTACTCTGAAGTTTACTTTCTGTAGTACTGCTGGATCCGTGGACCCCTCCAAGCATGCCTTTGAGGGCGTGTCAGGCTTACCCACTAATTAAGAGGTACGTCTCGCTACCTTCCTTCATGTGTATGGTGTGGTGGCGCCGAGTTTGGCACCTCTCAGCTTCCAGCTGTAGGAAAGTGCACGTGTGCTTTGTGGCGTTAGAAAAATATCACACGTGTCACATGCAAGGTGCCAGCGGCTCGATGAACGACGAGGAAAACTAAAATAAACGCCTCGGCGACACACCGTATGAATAATACGGTTATTTTACATCATAAACTCTAAAGCTGGGAGGCGCACCTTTTAATCCATTAGAGCAGGGGGTCTCAAATGGTCTGGGAACCACAGTTTCCAGTTGCAATCAACTTTTAAGTCATTTTTATTTTTTTACATTTTTATTTGTATTTTTGCACCTTTTTCTTTATCTCTTTTAATTAATTGATTTATTTTTTATGATTATCTTGACCACCCACGAGGGGTGGAGGTTTGCCCTGGAAAGGAGAGGAATGAAGACGGAGTACATGTGTGTAAAGGAGAGGGACCCAAGTGGAAGAGTGAGGTTACAGGGAGAAGAGATAAAGAAGGTGGAGGATTTTAAGTACTTCGGGTCAACAGTCCAGAGCAATGGAGAGTGTGGAAAAGAGGTGAAGAAGCGTGTTCAGGCAGGCTGGAATGGGTGGAGAAAAGTGTGGGGTGTGATGTGTGATACAGTTTATATAACTGTGGTGAGACCAGCCATGTTGTTTGGTTTAGAGACAGTGCCGCTGAGGAAAAGACAGGAGGCAGAGCTGGAGGTAGCAGAGATGAAGATGCTGAGGTTCTCTTTGGGTGCGACCAGGATGGACAGGATCAGGAATGAGCACATCAGAGGGACAGCACATGGTAGAGGTTCTGGAGATAAAGTCAGAGAGGCCAGATTGAGATGGTTGGGACATGTCCAGAGGAGAGATAGTGAATACTGTATATTGGCAGAGTGCTGAGTTTTGTGAATTGCCAGGCAGGAGGCCTAGAGGAAGAGCAAAGAGGAGGTTTATGGATGTAGGGAAAGAGGACATGAACGTAGTTGGCGCAAGAGAAGAGGATACAGAAGACAGAGTTAGATGGAGGCAATTGATTCGCTGTGGGGACCCCTGAAGGGAGAAGCCCAAAGGAAAAAAAGAAGAAGAGCTTTTATGATTATACTTTTATTTAAGTCATTTCCTTTTACACTTTGATTTAGGTCATTTTGATTTTTTTTAGAATGTCCAATGATTTTATTTAAGTCATGTTTACTTTGGGTTTTTTTTTGTACACTTGTATTTCTAGGTGAGGAGATTTTTAATCTTAACTTTTTTTTAATGTGAATTTTTTCTGTTTAGGTGATTTCTATTTTTTACATATTTTTGAAATTATTTTTCTACACTTTCATTTAGGTCATTTTTATTTGTTTTTATTTTTTGTATTACTTTTGTACATTTTTATGCAAGTCAATTTTATTTTTTAATTTACATTTATGTAGCTCATTTATATTTTGTATTTATTTTCAGAAATTCTTAAGCTTTTATTTCAGTTATGTTTATTTTTAATATATATATTTTTTTTACAGTTTTCTTGAAGTCATTTTCACTTTTATTTAGGGCCATTTTATTTTATTTATATTTTATTTTGCTTTGTTGTTTTTTTCTCTTAGATCTTTTTCTTAGATTTATTTACTTTTGCCTTCATGTCTTTTTTATTCATACTGTATTTTGTGTACTTTTATTTCAACCAAAGCAAGTCATTTTTTTAAATTGCTTCATCTTTTGAAACATTGACACGCATACTTACATGGCCAAAGTGCATTTTAGGAATGTATGCAGGTTTCTTTGGTCAAGAAAACAAAGGTGCATGCATACAAGTAAGTAAGATGAAATATGAAACGACCACAAAATCAGATATTTCAGTTGCAGTGTACACACCATATACAGTATAAAGGAGGAAGATGAGTCAACTATTTCTGAATTGTACATCTAAATATGTCAGATCTACCCAGGACATGGACTCCAAGGTGACTTCTCGCACCTTTCCCAGCTGCACATACAGTACATGTGTAATGTATGTAATGGTTTAAAGTCCCAGTAGCCTTCTAGTCAATGAAGACAAATTTCCCACTGGGGACCAATACATCTAAATCTTTTGCCTGTGTGGTGTATTTTCTGCTCTCACAGTTTGCTTCCTCCATGAATGATTTGTTCAGCAGGTGCGAGTAGGCAAGTCCTGGCCCTTTTTGCACACGGACATGGCATTTTGTGCAGCTCCTTCCGCCGTGTTGCTGTAGTGTTACTAGCTCACAGGCAAACACCGTGCAGACTCTGAATCATTCAGAAAGCCTGCAGCCAAAACGCGTGGGGGAAACCTGCACGCCCCATCATGGCAGACGCGGAATGTGTGGCAACACGCCTACGAGGACATCATGCATAATTGTGTCCGTGTCTCTAACGGCGCTCATCAGTTAACACACTTGCAGTTTGGCCGCTTTTGCCCTTTGGACATAATGAGGCCTCGTTAGCCCACTTGTAGGGAATATTCCCGGGCTCGGCGAAGCTGAGAAAAACTGGAAAAGAAGAGACTCACCTGCAGCCAATTCCAATCAATCTGGAATTAGAAAGCGCGGCGTCAGCAGTGCACAGCAGGTGGGCGTCCCAGTCCAGGAACGGTTTAGGTGGAAAGTGGGCCGGTTTCTGTGGCGTGCACACACATACACCATGCTGGCTCACATGTAGATTTATGCGCTTCATTAGACTTGCATGAACCCCAGCTCCAAGCCATGCGAGGCAGAGGGCCGGAATGCCTCTCAGACTGTTTCAATTGTGCACCAAAGGAGATCTAATGAACATTTTCACGTATGCCATGCATGCTATTTAGCGTCAGACCCAAACAAGCAAACCAAGCAAAAGGATGTCATGTCATGAGTGCACATACTGCTCACAGATTATTGCCTGCTTAATGGCCAAACGTGCTGAATTACATGCACAAATGCACTCATAATAGGTGGGCGGATTTCCCTGGAAACTTCAAAAGCTGCCAGACTCCTTGATATGATTGTTATGACGTCACAACCGCCATTGGACGCTGTTACGAATGCACCCTTGAATTGCTCCCTCCTGGGGTGTAAACAAAGTTTGTTTAGTTGAATACGGGCTATAAAAACAGATCTAAAAAAAAAAGGGTAAATGTGTAATTATTACTTTACAGCGTTTCGGACAGGAGCTAATGAATTATCTGATGCTACTGTAGGAAAATGCTAACAAAAGAACAACTTACTTGTTGAATCCTCGTTGAGTTAAATCGTTGGCTCTTTTACGAGGCTTGTATATCTTAGTAGTATATCACATGGCGGTCAAACTAGCAGACAATACAAAATGAAATGTACCCCACTCTTGGCTACAATGCGACGACGAAATATGTTAAAATGGGGTTTATCTTGTGCTACGAGCTACTGCTAACTGTCGGCTTTCTGGCCATCCAATCACAGGCCTCGATTTAGACGCGCAATCCGATGGGGCTAACGGATTCGCCGGTCACGCCCACTCGTTTTAAACTACAAATGAGCCTATTGGTGAGTCAACGCAGAACAGTTTTTAACCTGGCAACAGGCAGAGCCGAAATTTGATTGGATGACAGTTTTAACTGCCATGCTCCCGGAAAAAGCGCCTCACGCGTTAATTCATTGTGTTTATATATATATATTTCATTTTATGTGAAAAAATATGACGTTGACAGAAAAATTAATTGAAATGAACATCTGTCTTCACAAAAATCCAACGTTAACATTTTTAACTATTCATGGTAAATTCAATTTGTGAATGCTTCTGGTTTAAACAAGCAAAAGAGTAATACTATATTATATAATATTATATAATAATATATAATATTAACAAAAGCCATCGCTTTATGTGTTTAATGATTTTTCTAACTGCACATTTTTCTGCATTTCCACAATTATTGTGATATTTATCAACAAAATGTGTAATTCTACAGTCAACACTGTGTATGGTGAGGATGGTGTGCTGCTGACCTCGACTCGAGATGTTGTGGACCGGTGGAGGGAATACTTTGATGACCTCCTCAATCCCGCCGACACGTCTTCCAACATGGAAGCAGTGCCTGGGGACTCTGAGTCGGGTTCTCCTATCTCTGGGACTGAGGTTACCGAGGTGGTCAAAAAGCTCCTTGGGGGCAAGGCCCCGGGGTCTATTCAGGTCTATTCAGGTCTATTCAGGGGTTCTGGAGAGGAGGATCTGCCGGATAGTCGAATCTCGGATTCAGGAGGAGCAGTGTGGGTTTCGTCCTGGTCGTGGAACTGTGGACCAGCTCTATACTCTCGGCAGGGTCCTTGAGGGTGCATGGGAGTTTGCCCAACCAGTCTACATGTGTTTTGTGGACTTGGAGAAGGCATTCGACCGTGTTCCTCGGGGAGGTTCGTTCCCTGTATGATCGGTGTCAGAGTTTGGTTCGCACTGCCGGGAATAAGTCGGACCCGTTTCCAGTGAGAGTTGGACTCCGCCAGGGCTGCCCTTTGTCACCGATTCTGTTCATTACTTTCATGGACAGAATTTCTAGGCACAGCCAGGGCGTTGAGGGGTTCCAGTTTGGGAGCCGCAGGATTCAAACTCTGCTTTTTGCAGATGATGTGGTCCTGTTGGCTTCCTACCCTCACCTATGGTCATAAGCTTTGGGTAGTGACCGAAAGGACAAGATGGCGGGTACAAGCGGCGGAAATGAGTTTCCTTCGTAAGGTGGCTGGGCTCTCCCTTAGAGATAGGGTGAGAAGCTCGGCCATCCGGGAGAGACTCGGAGTAGAACCGCCGCTCCTCCGCATTGAGAGGAGCCAGATGAGGTGGCTCGGGTATCTGGGTAGGATGCCTCCCGAACGCCTCCCTGGGGAGGTGTTCAGGGCACGTCCGACCGGTAGGAGGCCTCGGGGAAGACCCAGGACACGTTGGAGAGACTATGTCTCTCAGCTGGCCTGGGAACGCCTCGGCATACGCCGGGAAGAGCTGGATGAAGTGGCCGGGGAGAGGAAAGTCTGGGCTTCCCTGCTTAGGCTGCTGCCCCGGCGACCCGACCTCGGATGAGCGGAAGAAAATGGACGGATGTGTAATTCTAATTTGAGGGAAAAATACTGACAGTGATTTTCACCTGAACGAAATCATCTTCGGAGTAAGTCAATATTTTTCTCGACATTCATCTGAAGGCCTCATTTTGTAATCGTAGAAGTAACACCATTGCTGTCTTTGACCGTGTGGTCATTTATTACCAAGCATATTGCACAACACAGCAGCAACACAACCAATGTTGTAATAGCCGGCAAGGAGCAAACTAATAATAATAATAATAATTTAATTATAATATATATATGATGATAAATATAATTAATGGGTATTTAGTGCATTTCCTAGTGTTAGAAGCGTTCACTGTATGATATGACTGGTTATTTAAAGGCTATTTCTGCCTTGATGGGCTTTTGCAGGCCGATTCATTCCAAAACCGGTTGGAAAGGACATTTTAAGCTTCAGTCGCTTCATTTATTTCATGCCGCCGTGTGGACGAATAGATTTTGCCGCTGTGTAGACGTGCAAACAGGTTGGAACATCCGGTCCCACGTCAAAGAGAGGAGTTGTGAATAATTGAGAGTGTGGATGTACGGCCGCAAAGCGAGGCGCTGCGATGGCGCCCGGCTCAACAAACTGAGAACAGCAGGAAAGTTGTCGTGTTTTTTTTTTTTTCTCTTGCATGCTACTCTGCGACTCTCCGTCATGCCACCTCCAGACTGGCGGGGACACGCCGCCGTGTAGCGAGCCTCATTAGAAGACCACGCCATCACCACATCAAAGGCTTCTCTTTTCAAACCAGGAATGGGATCACAATCCTTAGGATAGCTCTGCACATACCCCCCCCCCCCCCCCCCCCCCCCCCTCCTCCACACACACAACTCCCTCTCAGGGGGCACGAGGAGGCACCGTCAAAGTTTTGGGTCATTTTCAGATCTTTGCTGCAGAGGAAGATTGCTGATTAATGCAGAATTATGCTAATGAGCTGCAGGATGGCAGGGAGGGCACACTGGGCCTCCGACTACACTCAACTTAAGCGATGATGGATCTCCTCACCTAAGATGGCACCGGAGGGGAGGGACAGCCACCAGACCCCAATCACAATCAGCAGGAGGGTTCTTTTTCTGGGACGCCATCACTCAAACACAAAGTAATTGTGTCTTCATCTGGATGCGTCGCCGCCCTCGCCGCGCGTCAAAGTCACGCTTTTGTCTGTCACGTCATGTGGACTTGACGTGATTTCATCTCGCCGGGGTTATGCAAGAACAAGCACCGCAAATACGCTTGGCCAACGCCCCGGAAACCTGGAGTTGAACCGTCAAACTTCACCTCAGTTGCACATCTGAAGGGATAACGCTGCAGTTTTTTTCATGCTTTTACTTTTGGCTGTTTGTGGAGGCTACCTGTGCTGGCAAGGAAAACCAGTGTGATGATAACCATAGAACCAAACTGAACATAGGGAAGCACGCAAGGGCTCAGGACAACCAGGGAAACGACAGTACGACATGCGATGACTTTCACGACAACAGCTGAGTAGCAGCATTTTACAGTGCACGCAGAGCTAGATCAAAGCCGCTGGATGCAAACCACGTCAAAGGATGGACTGAGTCACATTTTCAGGTTTTTGGGAAAGCAAAAAAAATGACATAGTTCTCAGACGGAGAGCTTGTACTGGACTCCTGTTGGACAAAAAAAGCTTGATCTTTTCACCAACGATGGATCGCTTTTTCAAGACGTGGTTTAGGCCAAAAACTCATTTTTGTCAAAAACTGACATAGGCCATTCTTTTAATGGGGTGGCGTTTTGATGCTTCTTATGCTGCTACTGCCATCTCGTGGACCACACTGTTGTTTAATAACAACTCTATTGCACACCACAGCAGCAGCAGAACCAATGTTGTACTAGCGGTACATAGCAAACCGCTCGGCCAGCGTTCATTGCAATGATGAGTTCATTGTAAACAACAATGCAGCAACAATCATTTGCATGACATTCACACGACAGCTGAGTTTTAACTCTTTAAAGTGCATGCAGAGCAGAGACTGCAAAGGAAACATAGCTGTCTTTGGCCACAGCAGCAACAGAACCAATGTTGTAATAGCGGTACATAGCAAACCGCTCAGCAAGCATTAATGGCAATGGAGAGTTCATTGTAAACAACAATACGGAAAAAGTAACATGCATGACTTTCACACAACAGCTGAGCTTCCAGATTTTAAAGCACATGCAGAGCAATTTATAACTACTGAGTGCTGACTTACTTCAAACAAGTTCAGTTGTTAACATTAATGAGGGTGTGGAGTGCATGAGAGAGGGAAAAGGAAAACATAGCTGTCTTTGAACACGTGGTCATTTATGAACAGGTGTATTGCACAACACAGCAGCAACAGAACCAATGTTGTAATAGCTGGCGAGCAGCAAATTGCTCAGCCAGCATTAATAGCACTGGTGAGACAATTGTAAACGACAACACGGCAAGAGTAACTGGCATAACGTTTACGCGACAGTTGAGTTTCAACACTTTAAAGTGCACGTAGAGCAGTGCAAGTTAATTTGTTAACATAAATAAGGGTGTGTAGTGCGTGAGAGAGTGAAACGGAAAACATAGCTGTCTTTGACCACATGGTCATTTATTAACAATTTATATTGCACAACACAGCAGCAACACAACCAATGTTGTAATAGTTGGTAAGGGGCGAACCTCTCAGCTAGCATTAATAGCACTGATGACTTCATTGTAAACAACAATACGACAAGAGTAACATGCATGACTTTGGGTAGCAGTGTTTTAAAGCGCATGCAGAGGTTGAAAAAAGCAGACGCAGCCACCTTTTGGCAGGGGTGTCCAAAAGACATACGGAACAATGATTTATATTTTTATAATTGTTTTTTACGTTATGAAAAAAAAATGTAGTGTAGTCTCATTTCTATGTTGTGCCACGGGCTGCGTGGGCCGTACTTTTCACGCCCCTGTCTTATGGAGTTATCAAAAAAACCCAACAACGCGAGGTTGCCTACAGCCACAGCTGTCAACGCCAGTGTCTTTTGACCTGGCAATAATTCGAGACCCTGTTGTAGCAAAAATGGTTCATTCCAGCAATACCCGTACAGCGCCGCTAGGTGTCACACATGTCCCCTTGAAACGCTCTTTGGGTTTTTAAGTCTCGCCTACACGCTTGTTCAGCTCGGGAAGCATTTATTAGGCAGCCAGGGAAGAATTCCCAACTTTGTCCCGGGAGAGAACTTCTTTACGTTGCTCGTTCCTCTGGGAGAAATTGCTTTGAACATTGTGGCTGATGGCTGGATTTGGAAAAGCCCGGTTCCTTGCACTGTAACGATTCACGAGCAGCATTGTGCTGGTATTGTTCAAACCAAACCGACATTTAAGACCCAGGCTGGATAAGTCCCGTTCGGAATGATGTATTCGGAGTTTTTGCTAAACGTTAGCAGGCTGCAAGCTGCAAGGACACGTTCAAGGTAGAGGAGCATTATCGCACATCACAACGCGGATGGGTCCACCTACGTCGGACCTCTTGCAGCAAATACAAATGCTTTGCACCGAGCCAGCACTTCCCCCAAGCTTTGGAAAGTGTGTCGCACAACACCTCGGCGCCATTACTCCCATCTTGAGGGCGTTCGGTGCAAGCCGCGTGCTGAGATGTGACGCAAATGCTCCCCTATCACCCAAACACGGCACACGGCGCTGGTAGAACCCACCGCTTCCATTAGCGGCTCTGCGACTCTCTTAAGTGACTCCTAATTGCACGCAAAGGCGTGGAGCAGAGCGCCGGCGCCGCCGACGGTTAATGAGCCCGGCCTGCTGTTGTTGGAGCGTGTCGCCACAGTTAATACGCTCGTGTTTAAGCACAGCGAATTAAACGGCTCCCGAGTTCTTCAAGTCCAAAACAGGACACAGATTCCGCTTTACAGCGCTGCATAATTCATGCGCTGACGACTCGGGCCGCGCTGGTGGAAAGTTTCCGACAACGATTGGGAACTGTTGTCGGTGCTTCGACTCGTCTTTCACGTCATTTTCCATACCACCATCATTATGAAGGAAAATGGGAAGTAGAAAATCATGACGGGGCCGGGCTCGTTATGACTGGACCCACTGGACCCCGGTAGGAGATGGGGCCAGGACCAAAAGAGAGAGACTTAACGGGACCTACAAAAGAGAACAGAGATGGGGGGTGGGACAGGCAGAAAAGCAGCATTAACAGGGACACACATTACTGTTATAGCGTCATTCGAATATAATTTTGCATAATAGGTGATGTAGGTGACAGCAGGCAGTGCTGTGGTATTTTTTAAAGATGCGTAGCGAAGCCTGGTTAAAGCAGTTCTCCTGTTTGGTGCTCATAAGGAGAGTCCAGGGACACATATTACTGTTAGAACATCATTAGATTATAATTTTGCACAACAGGTTGTAGCAGGCAGTGCTGTGGTATTTTTTTTAAGATGTGTAGTGAAGCCTGGTTAAGATTGTTCTTACATTCGGTGCTCGTGAGGAGGCTACAGAGACACATACTAATTTTGGAACATCATTAGAAAATAATTCTGCACAACAGGTGAGGTAGGTGACAGCAGGCAGTGCTGTGGTATTTTCTACAGATGTGTAGCGAAGCCTGGTTAACATTGTTCTCACGTCTGGTGCTTATAAGGAGAGTCTAGAGACACATATTACTGCGAGAACATTCCATTCCATTTTCCTCCGCTTATCCGGGTCCGGGTCGCGGGGGCAGCAGCTTCAGTAGGGAAGTCCAGACTTCCCGGTCCCCAGCGACCTCTTCCAGCTCCATCGGGAGGACACCAAGGCGTTCCCAGGCCAGCTGTGAGACATAGTCCCTCCAGCGTGTCCTAGGTCTTCCCGGGGGCCTTCTCCCGACTGTGCGTGCCCGAAACACCTCACCGGGGAGGCATCCGGACTAGATGCCCGAGCCACCTCAACTGGCTCCTCTCGATGTGAAGGAGCAGCGGCTCTACTCTGAGCTCCTCCCGGATGGCCGAGCTCCTCACCCTATCTCTTAGGGTGAGTCCAGCCACCCTACGGAGGAAACTCCTTTCCGCCGCTTGTATCCGCCATCTCGTTCTTTCGGTCATGACCCATAACTCATGACCATAGGTGAGGGTGGGAACGTAGATCCATCGGTAAACAGAGAGCTTTGCCTTCCGGCTCAGCTCTCTCTTCACCACGACGGTCCGGTACAGTGACCGCATTACTGCAGACGCTGCACCGATCCGTCTGTCGATCTCACGCTCCAACCTTCCCTCACTCGTGAACAAGAACCCGAGATACTTGAACTCCTCCACCTGAGGCAAGACCTCACTCCCCACCCGGAGGGTACAGTCCACCCGTTTCCGACTGAGAACCGTGGCCTCGGATTTGCTGAGTCTCATCCCAGAAGCTTCACACTCAGCTGCAAACCGCTCCAGTAAACGCTGAAGCTCACAGCCTGATGAGGCCATAAGGACCACATCGTCTGCAAATAGCAGAGATGAGATCCTAAGGTCACCAAGCTGGACTCCCTCAACACCTTGACTGCGCCTAGAAATTCTGTCCATGAAGATTATGAACAGAATCGGTGACAAAGGGCAGCCTTGGCGGAGGCCAACGTTCACCGGAAACAAGCTCGACTTACTGCTGGCAATGCGAACCAGCTCTTGCTTCGATTGTACAAGGACCGAATGGCGCCCACCAATCCCGTACTCCCGGAGCACCCCCCACAGGACACCACGAGGGACACGGTCGAATGCCTTTTCCAGGTCTACAAAGCACATGTAGACCGGTTGGGCAAACTCCCACATACCCTCCAGTACCCTTGCAAGGGTGTAGAGCTGGTCCGGTGTTCCGCGACCGGGACAAAAACCACATTGCAGCTCCTGTAACCGAGGTTCGACTAACGGTCGTACCCTTCTCTCCAGCACCCTGGAGTAGACTTTCCCAGGAAGGCTGAGGAGTGCGAGAACACTGTTAGAAAATAATTTAGCATAATGGGCGAGGTAGGTGGTAGCTGTGACATTTTTTTAAAGATGTGTAGCGAAGCCTGGTCGAAGCAGTTCTCACTTTTGGTGTTTACAAGGACGCTCCAGAGACACATATTACTGTTGGAACGTCATTGGAATATAATTTAGCATAACAGGTGATAGAAGGCAGAGATACGGCGCTTAATTTTAAGATGTGCAGCAAAGTCTGGTTTTAGTCCTCCGTGACGCCACAAAAAGCTAAAGTTTGAGCGCCCTCTTCCCTCTAAGAAGTGCAATCAAGTGAGGGAGATGATGGTTGTGGTCATGCCTGGCGTGCATACAGAGGCTCGGGGGACATGTACTACTGTTGGAACATCATTAGAAAATCATTTTTTGTAATAGTCCATAGTTGGCAGAGCTACAGCCTTTAGTTTAAGATATGTAGCGAAGCCTTTTTTAAATCCTTCATCAATATCTTCTTCAAAAAGGAGTCTTTTTAACATTTGGTACTTATGGTACTTGAATATATGTTTAAAAAATGTAATAATATAACAATAATAATAAAAATGTTTTAATAATAATAAACATTTTTTTTTATTCACTGTGTAGCGAAGACTTTTTTTCCGTTTTTTGGCAATGTTTTTTGAATTGATGATTTTTCAAATATATGTGCGCGATTGACTGGCGGCCAGTCCCAACCGAAGTCAGCTGGGATAGGCTCCAGCATACCCGCGACCCTAATGAGGATAAGCGGCATAGAAAATGCATGGATCTTCTTCTTTTCCTTTCGGCTTATCCATTCTTATCCCAACAGGGGTCGCCACAGCGAATCAATTTGTTCTGTTTGAGTCGCATGTTTTGATTTGGCAAACGTTTTACGTCGAATGCCCTTCCTGTCACAACCATCTGGATGGGGGACATGATACGTATATCTATTTGGGTGTGACCAGGATGGACAGGATCAGGAGCGTTCATGGATGGATGTTTGAAAACAATACAAATTTGTTGTTTTTAAGCAGTCCCTAGGGAGGCACGTGACCGTTAGAACACGACTTTTGCATCGGACGCAGTGTGGCGGATGTCATGGGAGGAGACTGTCAATTGTGCCGATGGAGGAAGGTCTTGCGTAAGAAAGCGTGGCGGAGGTACCTTCTTGTTAGTGGTGTCAGCAGCGCAGTTTATCGTGGGCTCGGCAGCCTAAAAATAGTCTTTCTTTCGCAGCTCTCAGCTCCTGAACTTCTTCCAAAAGGCCACACCTGAAAGGGAAGGGACAAAGGGAGAACGCGGAGAGATGGCGGTCTCGCAGCGGGGAAAATGAAGTGTGCCGACAGATGCAGAAGACCACGGCGCCTTCATTTCCCCGTCTGGATGAAAAGCACTTGAGCCATGCAGTGTTGTCTCTGTTTTGTTCCAAAGTGGACCTTTTCTTGTCAGACGCCTTTTTCTGCTGGAGATTTACTGCAGGGATAAAAAAAAAAAAAAAGAGATTTTGGTGTAAATCATAACTAAAAATACACATAAAAATGTAATAATTATTAACAAAAATGACACGGTAGCTGAGTGGTTAGCACATTGGCCACACAGTCAGGAGATCGGGAAGACCTGGGTTCAAATCTCCGTTGGGCATCTCTGTGTGGAGTTTGCATGTTCTCCCCGTGCGTGTGTGGGTTTTCTCCGGGTACTCCGCTTTCCTCCCACATTCCAAAAACATGCATGTTAGCTTCATTGGCCGCTCTAAATTGTCCATTAGAGTGTGAATGTTTGTCTATATGTGCCCTGCGATTGACTGGCGACCAGTCCAGGGTGTACCCCGCCTCTCGCCCAAAGTCAGCTGGGATAGGCTCCAGCATCCCCGTGACCCTAATGAGGATAAGCGGTACAGAGAATGAATGAATGAATGAATTGAATTTTATGATAATCAACAAATAGGTTAAAGCAAATTGGAAAAAATGTAACACTAAAGCAAAGACAAACAATTAAAAAAAATTAAAAATTATGTAATAATATATCAAATACCCCCACCCTTATTACAAATTGTATCAAGAAAAACGGGACACACCTATTTAGACTATAAAGCCCTAAAAAAACCTCCAAAAATATTTTGTCGTACTATTTTGTCTTTACGACGCACAGAAAAGGGAAAGGCGCGGCGTTCCAAAACAGGTGGAGCTTTCCCTTCAAAAGGCAACAGCTGTACCCTTACACATCTGCCATTCTATTCCATTCAACTAATCACTCTCTCCACGTCAGCTGACCTGTCTCGCCCCCGTGCACATATGATGGGGACTCCCATGGCTCGTTGGGTTCGAGAAATTTTTCGAGAAATGAAAATTATCACCCTATGGGGGGGGATCCAAGACAGCCCAAAAAAGAAAGTGAAAAAAAGATGCAGCAGACTGGTCCGTTTTGCCAAAATGTCATTGTAGCAACTCCAAATGACTCCCAGTAGTTTGTGTGGCCCCCACATGCTTGTACGCATGCGTTTTGTCAGATGCTCATTTAAGTAGACGTTTGTGCCTTTCAAGTTCTTCCTCTGTTTCAGGAGTGCAGTTTGGAATTCCCTGCTGGGGAACTTGATGATGAAGGTGTGGTGTTGTTTCTGCCACACAGTATCAATGGTGTTGATATCGACATCCACCTCCTTTGATCTGTTGCTTTGCTGAAGGAACATCCATTCCATCTGGTTCTCCTCTGTTATGAGCTTCCCTATCTTCTGACCCGGGTGTAACTCTGAGCCCTGTGACGATCACCTCATTAATTCGTGAATCCTGATCCATCCATCCATTATAGTTTTCATTTGCTCAGTGATGTTATCCTTTGCTTCTTTCTCTTCCTCCAGAGCGGTGCACCAGGCGGCATTATTCTCCAATAGTGTCCTGATATCATCCTGTAGAGCATTGATGTCGTTGCATAATGCATGATTTACTTCCTTGGGGTTTTTAACCTCCTTGAGGGCAGCGTGCAAGGCAGCATTGTCTTCCAATAATGTCTTGAGATCATTCTGCAGAACTCTATTTTGGTCCATATGGTTTTTAGCTTCCTTGAGGGCAGCGTGCAAGGCAGCATTGTCTTCCAATAGTGGCTTTAGGTTATCCTGCAAAGCCTTGATATCAGTGCGTAGTGCTTTATTATCTGCCATCGGGTTTTTAACCTCTTTAAGAGCAGCACACAAAGCAACATTTTGGTCTTGCAACTTCTCGATTTCTTTTTTTAGAGCTTCAGTTTCTTTGCTCAGTGAATGTAGCCGCAACGGGGCACAAGCCAGTGTCTTATTGTGCCGGTCCCGAACCCGGATAAATACAGAAGGTTGTGTCAGGAAGGGCATCCGACGTAAAACTTTGCCAAACCGGAACATGCGAATCAAACAAATGACTTCCATACCGGATCGGACGTGGCCCGGGTTAACAACGCCCGCCACCGGTGCTGTTCACCGACAGGGTGCCGGTGGAAACTGGATTACTGTTGGCCGAAGAAGGAGAGGAGGAAGGTGTGTCCGTAGGAGGAGAGAGAAGAGGAATGCTAAGAGTCTAGAACTAAGAGTTGGGACTTTGAATGTTGGAACTATGACAGGAAAAGGTAGAGAATTAGTTGACATGATGCAGAGAAGGAAGGTAGACATATTGTGTGTCCAGGAGACCAGGTGGAACGGTAGCAAGGCTAGAAGCTTAGGAGCAGGGTTCAAGCTGTTCTATCATGGTGTAGATAGGAAGAGAAATGGAGTAGGGGTGATTTTGAAGGAGGAGTTTGCTAGCAACGTCCTGGAGGTAAAAAGAGTGTCAGATAGAGTGATGAGCCTGAAGCTAGAAATCGAAGGTGTGATGTTCAATGTGGTTAGTGGGTATGCTCCACAGGTAGGATGTAAGATGGAGGAGAAAGAGAAATTCTGGTCAGACCTGGATGAAGTGATGCAGAACATCCCTAGAAGTGAGAGAGTTGTCATTGGTGCGGACTTCAATGGGCATGTTGGTGCAGGAAACAGAGATGATGAGGAGGTGATGGGCAAGTTTGGTATCCAGGAGAGGAACGCTGAAGGACAGATGGTGGTCGACTTTGCAAAAAGGATGGAAATGGCTGTAGTGAATACTTTCTTCCAGAAGAGACAGGAACATAGGGTGACCTACAAGAGTGGAGGTAGGAGCACACAGGTAGACTACATCTTGTGTAGAAGGTGTAACCTGAAGGAGGTCAGTGACTGCAAAGCAGTGGTAGGTGAGAGTGTAGCCAGACAGCATAGGATGGTGGTGTGTAGGTTGACTCTAGTGGTGAGAAGGATGAAGAGGGTAAAGGCAGAGCAGAGGACAAAATGGTGGAAGCTGAAAAAGGAGGAGTGTTGCGTGACTTTTAGGAAGGAGTTGAAAAAGGCTATGGGTGGCCAGGAAGTCCTTCCAGATGACTGGACAACTACAGCTACTGTGATCAGGGAGACAGGTAGGAGAGTACTTGGTGTGTCATCTGGAAGGAAAGTAGATAAGGAGACTTGGTGGTGGAATGAGGAGGTGCAGGAGTGTATACAGAGTAAGAGGTTAGCTAAGAAGAAGTGGGACACTGAGAGGACTGAAGAGAGTAGACAGGAGTACAGAGAGATGCAGCGTAAGGTGAAAGTAAAGGTGGCAAAGGCCAAACAAGGGGCTTATGATGACTTGTATGCTAGGTTGGACAGCAAGGAGGGAGAGAAAGATCTATACAGGTTGGCAAGGCAGAGGGACAGAGATGGGAAGGACGTGCAGCAGGTTAGGGTGATGAAGGATAAGGATGGAAGGGTATTGACAGGTGCCAGTAGTGTCATGGGAAGATGGAAAGAGTACTTTGAAGAGTTGATGAATGAGGAAAATGAGAGAGAACAAAGAGTAGAAGAGGTGACTGTTGTGGACCAGGAAGTAGCAAAGATTAGTAAGGAAGAAGTGAGGAGGGCATTGAAGAGGATGAAGAATGGAAAGGCACTCGGTCCTGATGATATACCTGTGGAGGTATGGAAGTGTCTAGGAGAGGTGGCAATAGAGTTCCTGACCGGGTTGTTTAACAAGATCTTAGATAATGAGAAGATGCCTAAGGAATGGAGGAGAAGTGTGCTGGTGCCCATTTTTAAGAACAAGGGAGATGTGCAGAGTTGTGGCAACTACAGAGGAATAAAGCTGATGAGCCATACAATGAAGTTATGGGAAAGAGTAGTTGAAGCTAGACTAAGGGCAAACGTGAGCATTTGTGAGCAGCAGTACGGTTTTATGCCAAAAAAGAGTACAACAGATGCAGTATTTGCTTTGAGGATGTTGATTGAGAAGTACAGGGAAGGTCAGAGGGAGCTGCATTGTGTTTTTGTAGATCTGGAGAAGGCTTATGACAGGGTGCCCAGAGAGGAACTGTGGTATTGTATGAGGAAGTCTGGAGTGGCAGAGAAGTATGTTAGAGCGGTGCAGGACATGTACGAGGACTGTAAGACAGTAGTGAGGTGTGCTGCAGGTGTGACAGAGGAGTTCCGAGTGAAGGTAGGACTACATCAGGGATCAGCTCTGAGCCCCTTCTTGTTTGCTATGGTGATGGACAGGCTGACGGACGAGGTTAGACAGGAATCTCCATGGACTATGATGTTTGCAGATGACATTGTGATATGTAGTGAGAGCAGGGAACAGGTGGAGGAGAAGCTTGAGGGGTGGAGGTTTGCCCTGGAAAGGAGAGGAATGAAGGTCAGCCGCAGCAAGACGGAGTACATGTGTGTAAATGAGAGGGACCCAAGTGGAAGAGTGAGGTTACAGGGAGAAGAGATAAAGAAGGTGGAGGATTTTAAGTACTTAGGGTCAACAGTCCAGAGCAATGGAGAGTGTGGAAAAGAGGTGAAGAAGCGTGTGCAGGCAGGCTGGAATGGGTGGAGAAAAGTGTCTGGTGTGATGTGTGATAGAAGAGTTTCAGCTAAAATGAAAGGAAAGGTGTACAAAACTGTGGTGAGACCAGCCATGTTGTTTGGTTTAGAGACAGTGCCGCTGAGGAAAAGACAGGAGGCAGAGCTGGAGGTAGCAGAGATGAAGATGCTGAGGTTCTCTTTGGGTGTGACCAGGATGGACAGGATCAGGAATGAGCACATCAGAGGGACAGCACATGTTAGAGGTTTTGGAGATAAAGTCAGAGAGGCCAGACTGAGATGGTTGGGACATGTCCAGAGGAGAGATAGTGAATATGTTGGTAGAAGGATGCTGAGTTTTGAATTGCCAGGCAGGAGGCCTAGAGGAAGAGCAAAGAGGAGGTTTATGGATGTAGTGAAAGAGAACATGAAGGTAGTTGGAGCAAGAGAAGAGGATGCAGAAGACAGAGTTAGATGGAGGCAATTGATTCGCTGTGGCGACCCCTGAAGGGATAAGCCCAAAGGAAACGAAGAAGAGTTTCTTTGCTCTATTTTCCTCCATGAGGTTTATGACATCACCATGGACCCCTAGGATCTTTTCCATGAGACGATCATTCTGCGATTGTGCATGTTGAATCTGTGACTCCAAATGCTTAAGGTCTGGTTGTGCTGCAGTACACTCCCGTATCTCCTGCATCTCTATCTCCATCTGTCTTAACTTCTCCAGCTCTCCTGGAGTAACTACCTGTCTCCTGGAATCTCCTCCATGCTCTTGAGACTGTGCTGGGAGACACAGCAAACCTTCTTGCAACGGTACGTAATGATATGCCATGCTGGAGGAGATGGACTACTTTTGCAACCTCTGTAGCGTCCAGGTAGCGCAGCATGCTACCAACAGAGATGTTGATCCAAGCCAAATGAAAATCACAGCAGTAGAAAGTCAGTGAGTAAAAAATCAGCCAAAAGAGATGAGGAGTCAGCGGCCCCAACCTGGAAAAGCATTCCTGTTTTGGGGTTCGTCTCATTGTTGCCCCTCGGATGCTCCTGTTGTTGATAACATAAGAAGATTGCTGGTTTACTAGTGTGTTTGGGCTGATTGTCCTGTTGAAACATTTTAAGGGCATGTCTTCTTCAGCATAAGACAACATGCTATTGCTACCTGCTATGCAATAAATAGGCCCAACACCATAGTAGGAGAAACCTTTTTAACAGAGGGACTTTGCGGGGAATTCTTGTAAATAAAATAGCGTCACACAGACATCTTCTAACTGTCACAGTACTTACAGGTAACTCCAGACTGTCTTTGATCATCCTGGAGCTGATTATTGGCTGAGCCTTTGCCATTCTGGTTATTCTTTGATCCATTTTGATAGTTGTCTTCTGTTTTCTGCCACGTGTCTCTGGTTTTGCTCTCCATTTGAAGGCATTGGAGATCATTTCAGCTGAAAAAGTTTCCCCCTCTCCAAAGAACTTTTTAATCAAGTACGCTGTTCTTCTGAACAACGTCTGGAAGGAGCCATTTTTCTCAGGCTCTCAAAGAGAAATGATGTTCAACAAGTGCTGCTTTCATCCTCAAATAGGGGCCTCCTGATTCACGCCTCTTTTTCCACACAACTGATCACTGATTGATTACCACACTGCTATTTTTAGCACCCCCCCCACCCCCAATTGGACAGACGTAAAGCGTGCATATCATGAATACTGGATCTGGTTTGTTTTCTGAGAATCTACTGCACCTACTGGGAATTTTGCCATGTAGCAATAAAAATATACCAATACCAGTACTTCACTGGTTAGTCACATTGCACTGCTGGTTTTTTGAACACTACATAAGTATTATATTACCTTCTAATTCAATCACCGAAATGTGAGTGAGCGTTATTGGCTTGGAATATGTTGGCCTTGTGGTCATTAAAAAAAACGGGGGTGCGGGGACCCCGGTTGATAAATCCCCGGTCTAAAGGATAGGCACGCATTTCATGGCAGGACCAGCTTGAGCTCGCATGCGCTGCTGCAAAGAAAACATGCAAATGAGCGCGCCAGCGAGAGGCAGCCTGCACCCGAAAACACACTAAAAGCGGCAAAGAGGGAAATTTGCATTTCAAAACGTGCCAGCGCGGGCGCCCTCGGTCGTGTTGATCCGAAACGTACGGCGCGCTCGTTTGCACTCAATTAGATCGCCTGGCAGGTACCGTTTATTTGCTGCTTCCTTCTGACGTCGCCGCCAGAGCGTCGGTCAGCCGTCGTCTCGTTGACGGGGCGGAGTGCACGAGCTTTGATACGGCGATAACGTCAATCCAACCTGTCCTCGACGCTCGTTCAAACGTTTTCGGGGGTCGGTGGGGTCCCCCGCGCGTGCTCTCTACACCCGACAATCACCCCCCTCGTATAACAGAAAGCAATTAGGTAAGTGGCTTTACTCAAATCGGGGTTTTAAAGCGGAGCTGCGTTCAAAAAAAGTTGCAATTGTGGCGAGTGGCGTGCTTAACCTGACTGGCGGCCGGCGTACGATAAGGAATGTAATCCCTGTGGCGGGCCCAGCCGCTGATTAGCTTATCCCGTTAGAGGACGCGGAATGAAAATGGCGGCCGTCTGGGGGCCGACGGGAAAAAAACAAAAAAGCTGAGTAATTTCTTGACACTCTTTGGGGAGAAAATAAAAACATGATAACAAAATAGATGCAAGGTTCCCAAAGCGGACTATGCATAGCCATGCGTACCCCCACAGAACATGCAGAATATTACATGTAAAAAGAATTATCATCTAAAAGAGGGGCTGACAATGAAATCAAATGTTTTTCAAAAGGGAAAACGTCACAGAAAATATTGAATGATGGAAAAAGTTTTAGGAAAGTCCTGATGGAAGTTTTTGAAGCCGGAATGGTTTGTAGTGGTTGAGAAATACAGTAATAGTTAGCAGACAAAAAAAGTATAAAATATTGGAATGTCGAAATGTAGAATATACACAAGGACAGCGGATCGAACCAGCAACCAGTGTACCCCCGAGACCTCACTCGTTTTAGCAGTCTTAAAAGAGCTGAACTGGAAATGCCGCTGAAGGCTCAGACCGATTATAGAAAAGTATAAATAAGTTGAATGGTAACAGTAGGAATGATCGAACCAGCAACCACCGGGTTGGGAAACAACCGTTGGGTCATGTCAGCTTGATAGAATAAGCGGAATGCTGCGGTAATGGAACATTTAAAATGATTTTTCCACCAATAGGGGCCGCCAAATTCATTTTTGGGGGGGCAGGGGGGGGGGGAAGTTGCGCCTAGACGGCCAGCGTGTCCTGAATTAGCTGAGTGAGCGGATGAAAAAAAGTGTGCAATCATAAAACTTACTTTTTGTGTCTTGTAATGCTAAGTTTTTGCATGACTTGGTCTGTCTTGTCCTGTGAAGTCTTGTCCTTCTTGTTTTATCGCGGGCCGCACGCTGGTAATTTCTTAGCCTGTCTGGGCTTTTAAATGTCAGGTCCGGCTGCCCTGGGGTAGCCCGAGCTGCAGATTCGCGCCAGTGTTTACACACCCGTGTGAGAGGCACTGCAGACTGGGTTTTGTCTTATCTGTTAATGTTATTTCTCGTAATGCTGTTTTTTTTTTGGTCTCCTTTAGTAATGTCTTGTCTGTTAACGTCTCCTGGTTTTGCCTTGGTAATGGCTTGTCTCGTATTCTCCTGGTAATGTGTGTGTCCGTCTATCTAGAATTCATATTGGCATTTACAGTCACGTTTTCCAGGTCTCGACGTCCAGGGAGACCAACGTACACTCACACAGCAGCACTTGCGCCACCGGTGTACAGTGGTGCCTTGGTTAACATCTGTTCCCTGAGGTCCAACTCAAACCAAAACGGACTTTAAGCAAAGCAACTGTTCCCATAGAAAATCATGTCAAATCCTATCAATCTGTTCCAGACAAGCAAAAATGTTAACACAAAACACATTTCATAGACACAAAATTTAGTTTTACACGCAGAAAATAATGCGAAAATAATTTCAAATGAAAAACGAATGGACAAATGAACAGTTAGCAGTTTTACAAAGGAGGAGGAGATTATGCTTGGAGGGCAATCCCTTTTTTTATTAACTGTTTCTGCACCCATGCCACCAACATAACATGCCGAGAGGTCTGTTTACCTTTTTTTTTTTTTTTTTTTTTTTAATTATTAATTTTCTTCCTTTCTTTTTTTTTTTCTTTTTAATTCTTTAATTTGAGGTGTGAAATGGAAATGAACATTTAACATCACTTTATCGTATCAATAACGTACCACTTCCACACAGAAAGGGAGGAGAACTGTTTTACCCCATCATGTCGAACATGCCACGACTTCATGCCGTGCAAAGGTAATGTGCCGTAAGGTAATGCTGCCTGCATTACTGCTGCCTAGATACCACGTATGTCAGTGTTTTGACCAAAGATAGACCACAGTCTACCTCCAAACAGCCGTCATTCATTAACTTCTGACAAACCGGCCGTACAGCGAGGGAGTGATAATTGAACTGTCATTCAAAAAGAGCAGCTGGTTTTAGTCCTTGAGTCGAAAATAACACCCGAGATATAAACACCCGGAAAAACCGCTGTCCAAACATTCAGTGTTAGTTCGCTTTACATGCCACCTGCTGGGGTTATTATATGAATATGAATGCTCAGAGAAACTTGTGTGAGTTTGAGGAGCGAGCGCTGCTGTTGGCGTGTTAAGGTCGCCAATGGCGCTGTTGCTATCATTATCGCGATATGATTCAAATCTGTGGCCCGTTCTCGATCTGTCCACCTAGTTAGTTGGTTACCGTGTGCACGTGTGGCGCTGTTGTTACGAAACCTGCCCCTGCTGCTCGCTGCCAATCAAACAGCGATGTCATGGCAACAACTTCCATCCTGCTGCTGGGGATTGGCAGCTATTTTTTCCTTTAAGAAAGGAAAGTAAAAAAAAAAACCCATGCAGCCTCGCCGTTTGCCTGCTCCTTGTCAGTGTTTATCTACGGATTACAGCTCGTCTGCAAAACACTCCAAGATGGCCACACAAGAATCCGGCGCACAGCATCAGGGAGAGAATATTTTGTCCTAATGTGTACCGTCGTGGCGAACGTGTTGTTTTTGACTACCGCTTACTTCCTGCTACAGCCAATGATGACTTACGTCCGCGCTGCGCTCCGTCCTGACCTTTCCCTTCACTGTGAGGGTTGCGCTTCGCCTCTCGTCAGCCGCCTGTCAGCGTCGCCATAGCGACATAACGTATGCACGCGATTGTACTGCGTACGGCCTCACTCTGGGCTTTCGTGTCTGCTCTCGGCCCGACAATTTTGCAGCTAATTTTCCTCAAACTGTCAGTCGCGGGTGTGAAAAAGTCCTGGTTTCTTTTGTTTTCTATGTCAAAAAAATAATAGATATGAGTCAATGACCACGCAACTGCAGACAAAATGCAGTTTTTCAGTGAAAGTTTGTATGATGAAGGGAGAGAACAGTCATTTTAGCCTAAATAATAGCTGCTTGGGCAGCAACAACTGCAACGAAGTGCTTTTTTTCTAGTTTTTATAGGGTTAAAAGTGTGAATTTTCAAGTGAAGAGTTTACAAAAATGGATTTTCACTTTTACCGAAGATGCTGACGTGTCCTCCCCGAAGGGTTACAGACGTAATTGTCTTTGCCGTTTACAAAAACACTTACTTTGGGTCAAATGTGTCTGCAGTGGTTGCAGATGTGCACTTCAAACCTTGCAAAGACTACATTTTATTGGTTGTTTACAAAAACAGGTACTTTAGGCTTGTTGGAACGTTATTATGTTGTTGTTCCGTTCTGCCCCACGGGGAATAATGCTAAGCGTCTCAAATAGGTTTTTCAAATGAATATTGCATAGGGCCGGAGAGAGCGGTCAGCCCGCCCGGCCCAGGCCTAGCAAGGTCCAGGCGGTCTCTAAAGTGAAACTGAGTTCTGTGGGGGGTCCCAATGTTCAGAAAACTTCCCGTTTGTTGGTGTATTGGTCTGATCTGGTTTTAACCCATCCCAGGCTAGGAGACAGAAAGGGTGACTCGTGAATTTAAAAGAAAAGGGTGTCTTTGTTCCAAGTGAAAGGTCTTGTGAGTGTGTTGTGAAATAAGCACACACACAGTGGTGTGTGTTTGACCCCTTCCTGATTTCTTATTTTTTGTCACACTCCAATGTTTCAGATCATCAAACAAATGTAAAAAAAAAACAAAAAACTTTTTAATATCAAAGGAGAGAAAAAAGCAAAGCTACATGATCCTGTGTGAAAAAGTGATGTTAGCCTAAAGCTAATAAGTGGTTGGGCCACCCTTAGCAGCAACAACTGCAATCAAGAGTTTTTGATAACTTGCAATGAGTCTCTTACAGCGCTGTGGAGGAATTTTGCAGAATTGTTGTCATTCGGTCACACTAGAGGTAGTCTACCAGGTCCTGGAGCAGCAAAACAGCCCCAGACCGTCATACTTCCACCGCCATATTTTACCGTTGCTACAGGTATGGTGGGTTTTTTTCTTCTGAAATACGGCGTTACTTTTACGCCCGGTGTAATGGGACACACACCTTCCAAAAACTTCAACTTTGTTCAACCTTTGTATTTCCCAAAGCTCTTGGGGATTATCAAGATGTTTTCTGGCAAAGTTGAGATGAGCCTTAATGTTCTTTTTGTTCAGGTGTGGCTTTGTTATCGGAACTCTGCCCTGCGGGCCGTTTTTGCAGAGTGTCTTTCTTATGGTGGAGTCATGAACCCTGACCTTAGCTGAGGCAAGTGAGGCATGCAGGTCTTCCGATGTTGTGGGGTCTTTTGTGACCTCTCGGATGAGTTGTCGCTGCCACTCCTGCTCCTGGGAAGGTTCACCGCTGTCCCTTGTTTTGGCCATTTGTGGATAATGGCTCTCACTGTGGTTCACTCATGCAAAGTGAATAGTTGCCCATGCACAATGACGCCATCTGTAGCAAGTTCATATTGTAGGTCTTTGGAGCTGGTCCGTGGGTTGAGTTTGACTGTTCTCACCATCCTTCGCCTCGACTTGTCTGAGATTTTTCTTGTCCTGCCACTCTGGGCCTTAACCAGAACTGTGATTGTGGTCTTTCATTACCTCACTATGTTCCTCACAGTGGAAACTGACAGCTGGAATTTCTGAGCTAGCTTTTTGTATCCTTCCCCCAAACCATGATGTTGAGCAATCTTTGCTTTCAGGTCATATGACAGTTGTTTTCAGGCTCCCATGTTGCCACACTTTGTTTCAAAGAGGACAAAACTACAATTGCCAACCTTAAATACCCTTTGTCATGGCCTGCGTGGCCTGTGTATGTAGGTCAAGGGTCAATGAGCTTACCAAACCAATTTTGTGTACCAATAATTAGTGCTAAAGGTATTGAAATCAATAAAAATGCATGCTAACATACAGGTAATACAGACTTCCTCAAAGCTGTATCATTGCTAGATGAATGAATGAGTCAATAATGATTCTTATTGATAATCGAAGATAAGCGGTGGCCCTACTAAAACGTTTTGCTTGATGGCGGCCCTGTTTAAAAAAAAATCTCGCTCATATTTGACACACACCGGCTTGTCCGTCCACTAAATGGGTGTACCAAATTTCACGATGATTCGGCCCAACAAGTTAAAGTAACAGACCTAGAGACAATAAGTGGCTAAATCCCAAGGCGTTTTGTTTGGTGACGGCCATGTTTTTCAACCAGCGTTTCTCAACTTTTTCACACATCTGCTTGTGAGTCCCCGAAGGATGTGTACCAAATTTGGTGGTGATTCCGTGAAACACCGTGAAGTTACAGTGGGTTACTTTGTGAGAAATTTTAAATCAATCCGTCTGACGGGGTTAAACTCACGGGTGTAATTTTGCAGAAAAATGACAGCCCGGGCAGCACAGCAGGGGTGCATGTTTTGACATATTTACGACATTTATGAAAGGAGACGCCGCCTCAAAATAAAGCACTATACGGGTGCCATATTTCATGAGCTATCCCCTCCCCAAAAAGCGCAGATGTCTACCTGGCGCTGATATTAGAGGAAAAAGTCAACAGCTCACCAAAGTCATTTGGAGAAATTGCCAGGGGAGTGCGCCAACACCCGCCATATTTCATCCTAATCTGTTCAATAGTGCTGCAATTTAATCTCACGGCCCAGGAGAAGCAGTCAGCTGACATCTTGAACAACACAAGACATTACGTGTGTCACAGGCGAGGGGAAAAGAGAATTAATGATGGCCTCGTTCCATTCCATTTCTTCATCCTCTCTTGGGCTAAAAGTATTTCTCCTGTTATCCTCACAGAATGTGGACATTACGTGTCCAAACATCATGCATGTGTGCGGCGAGGACGTCGTTTGAGGCAATGAAGAGCATTTACGCGATTATATTACACTATGTATGCTACTGAATGGATACATGCCGTGCAGATTGCATGCAGTGTCCAGCCTTTTGATTCAGTGAATCAGGTTCAGTTCACATAGTTTAGCATATTATTGTTTAGTGAAATATATCATTCTAACACAAAGTAATATATCTTATCTTAGCGTAACAATACCTAGATTAGCCTAGTATAATATGGCATAACATGACAACAGAACATAGCGTAGCATAGCATAACATAACATATTCTAGAATAGCATAGAAACATATTAACAGAACATAGCATAGCATAGCCTAACATATTCTAGAATAACTGTGGGATAGCATGCCATAGCATATTCTGGAATAGCACAGTAATATATTAACGCAACATAGCATAGCATATTCTAGAATAGAATAGTAATATATTAACGTAATGTAGCATAGCATAGCCTAACACATTCTAGAATAACTGTAGGATAGCATGCCATAGCATATTCTAGAATAGCACAGTAATAGATTAACGTAATGTAGCATAGCATATTCTAGAATAGAATAGTAATATATTAACGTAATGTAGCATAGCATAGCCTAACACATTCTAGAATAACTGTAGGATTGCATAGCATAGCATATTCTAGAATAGCATAATAATATATTAACGCAACATATCATAGCCTAGCATAACATATTCCAGAATAGCCGTAGGATAGCATAGCATAGCATATTCTAGAATAGCATAGCATAACGTTTTCTTGAATAGCATAGTAACATATTAAATTATTAGCTCTTAGCATAGCATAGCATAGCATAATGTAATGTATCACAGCATAGTATAGCATTACGTTTTCTTGAATAGCATAGTAACATAATAAATCATTAGCTCTTAGCATAGCATAGCATAGCATAATGTAACGTAGCACAGCATAGCGTAGCATAACAAATTCTAGAATAGCATGGTAACATTTGAATGTAACGTAGCACAGGATAGCATAGCATAACATATTCTAGAATAGCATAGCATAACGTTTTCTTGAATAGCATAGTAACATATTAAATTAATAGCTCTTAGCATAGCATAGCATAGCATAATGTAACGTAGCACAGCATAGCATAGCATAACATATTCTAGAATAGCCGTAGGATAGCATAGCATAGCATATTCTAGAATAGCATAGCATAACATTTTCTTGAATAGCATAGTAACATATTAAATTACTAGCTCTTAGCATAGCATAGCATAGCATAATGTAACGTAGCACAGCATAGCGTAGCATAACAAATTCTAGAATAGCATAGTAACATATTAAATTACTAGCTCTTAGCATAGCATAGCATAGCATAATGTAACGTAGCACAGCATAGCGTAGCATAACATATTCTAGAATAGCATGGTAACATTTGATGTAACGTAGCATAGCATAGCATAATAACATATTAACATAACGCAATCCTAGCATAGCATCACGTAGCAAACTGAATCGAAAGATCAAAAAGAGATGACAAATTAAACAAATGAAAGTACGTTTCAGACCAAACTTATTGCAGGCGATGAAGACGATTATTATTGTGTGTATCCCGAAATGTTGCATTCGTGGAAAACGGTCCTTCCAGCTCAGCGTCAACGTTTGATGTTTTAGTGGGCGGGAAGAGTTTGTTCCAGCACGCCTGTGTCGCGTCCATACAAGTGCTATTCCATCCCTAGGTGTTACGTACGCCACAGTGTCTCATTGACGAGTCGCCATGACAACTTCATCCCTCGGATGGGAGACAGGATGGCGGCGTGGTGGAGATGACAGACATCACACCTGCCAAAGAGCCTCGACATGGCAAAGTGTTCCGTCCATTCCCGGTCGGACGCGTCCGTCTCGCTGTGCACGTGTCGAAGGTGACACCCAGCACGACCCCCCGTGACTTCCCGCCAGTCGTCCTCCTCCTAATCGCTGGAAATATGTCACGCTGCAGATCGGTGTAGTGCAGCTTGACTTTGACCCCGCCCCCTGGGAGGAGGAGCCAGCATCACATGACCAGGTACTCGTCAACGCTCCACTAGGCTATATATTTTTTTCTACAAAGACGGCCATCATTGCCCTTAAACATGACCTCTGCTGAGGGGTTACCATCTGAGAGCCTGCTTCACACACGTATGTCCATTCCTCGCAGGGGACCTGGGCTTTCTTGTGTTGAAACAACCGGCTGGGTTGTGATGCCAAAAGTCGGGCAACTTGACCGTCGCGGGGCAGATAGCACCGACGTCAGCCAACTCCTTAGCTTGTAGCGGTGCTGGTCTTACCCACGTGGAGGGTCACCAAATGTGGAGATGCCCTTCACAAGGAGACAGGGGTGGAGGTGGGTGGTACCGATCACTTTACTCTCCACTCAGCAGCTAAGTGGCTACCAGAACCTCACGACCCGCAAACGGAAGTGCAATCGGTGTATGTCAAAAAAAATATCGGGGGTCACCGCGTATCGGTTGGTATCGGGCTCGGAAATTGAGAGTCGGACAATATCGCCGTATCGGACGTCGGCAAAAAAGCCAATACCGGACATCCCTAAGATGACGTTAGAGTTCAAGTCCAGTCCAGTTCAATAGCCGGGGCTGCACTTTGTCACCGATTCTGTTCATTACTTTTATGGGCAGAATTTCTGGGCGCAGCCAGGATGTCGAGGTGTTCCGGTTTGTTGGCCGCAGGATCTGGTCTCTGTTTTTTGTGGGTGGTGTGGTCCTGTCGAGCCGTGACCTCCAATTCTCGCTTGATGGGTTTGCAGCTCCTCCGAGTCCGAGTTCGCGATTCTCACCCAGAAAAGGGTGCGGTGCCATCCCCTGGTCGGGGATGAGATCCTGCCCCAAGCGGAGGGGGTACCTCAACCTTTGTTCACAAGTGAGGAAAGGATGGAACGCGAGATGGACAGATGGATCGGTGCGGCGTCTGCAGTGATACCGACTCTGCGTCGGTCCGTTGTGGTGAAGAGGGAGCTCAACCCAAGGGCAAAGCTCTCAAGTTACCGGTCCATCTACGTTCCTACCCTCACCTACGATCATGAGCTTTGGGCAGTGAAAGGACAAGGACAGGATCGAGATAACGTGAGAAGCACCGTCATCCAGGAGAGACTTGGACTAGAACCGCTTCTTCTCCACATTGAGAGGAGCCAGATGAGGTGACTCGGGCATCTGGTCAGGATGCCTCCCGGATGTCTTCCTGGGGATGGAGGAGCTGGACGGAGTGACCGGGGAGAGGGGTTTCCCTGCTTGGGTTGCTGCCACTGCGACCCGAACCCGGACAAGCAGAAGAAGTTGGATGGATGGATGATCCTAAAATAAGTGCTAAATTGGCAGAGCTTAAAAGAAGGTAAGATTACCCAAAACTGAAAAACAATGTTTATTTTAGAATTAAACAAAAACGCCTAATTTAGGTACCACAATTGAAAGCTGTGGTGCGGAAATGGAAGTGGATCAAGCCTTGGCAGTCGGGGTTACAAATTCCTACAGGTGGTCCAAGTTCTTGGCTCCTTACAACTTCCTCGGTCTGCATAAAAGCACTGTGGTACTATACCAGGGGTGGGCAAAACGTTCCAAGACTGGCATTGAGTTAACAAAAAATTAAGAGTATATATTTGAGCCGCTTACAACTTTAACCCGGAATTCTTCCAGCTCTAAAAGTGTCATACAAGCTGATATGTGATACACAATATGATCTAAGAGCGGTACAACATCGACTATTAGAGAGTATGTGAATATGTCATGCTGGTTTATATTTGTTTGTCTTTCGGCACCGTGGGTTAGGTCGGGGGTCGGCAACGTTGAGCATCAAAAGAGCCATTTTGGCCCGTTTCCACCGAATGAAAACCCACTTGGAGCTATTTGACCACTAAGTTAAAGGTAACGCTATTTTATGGTGCCCTTAAAAGTATTTTCACTTTCCTTTTCTGTCTTGCTCTTCCTGTTCTTAAGCCTTCTCTACCGATTTTGGAGTCAAATTCCTTGTTTGTGTAAGCATACTTGGCCAATAAAGCTGATTCTGAAGTCCAGTTCTAGTACCGCTTTCTGTGTCGTCATTGTTCATTAGCGACAAAGTAACCTAATGAACAATTGGCAAAATAGTTGCGTGATGGTTTCTTACCGGTCGAGTGGGTAGCACGTTGGCCACACAGTCAGGAGACCTTGAAGACCTGGGTTTGACTCTCCGTTGGGCATCTCTGTGCGGAGTTTGCAAGTTCTCCCCGTTTTTTCCGGGTACTCCGGTTTCCTCCCACATTCCAAAACCAGACGATCGGTGCAGCATCTGCAGTAATGCGGTCGCTGTACCGGACCGTCGTGGTGAAGAGAGAGCTGAGCCGGAAGGCAAAGCTCTCTGTTTACCGATCGATCTACGTTCCCACCCTCACCTATGGTCATGAGTTATGGATCATGACCGAAAGAATGAGATCGCGGATACAAGCGGCGGAAATGAGTTTCCTCCGTAGGGTGGCTGGACTCACCCTAAGAGATAGGGTGAGGAGCTCGGTCATCCGGGAGGAGCTCAGAGTAGAGCCGCTGCTCCTTCACATCGAGAGGAGCCAGTTGAGGTGGCTCGGGCATCTAGTCCGGATGCCTCCCGGGCGCCTCCCTGGTGAGGTGTTTCGGGCATGCCCAGACGGGAGAAGCCCCCGGGAAGCTCTAGGACACGCTGGAGGGACTATGTCTCACAGCTGGCCTGGGAACGCCTTGGTGTCCTCCCGATGGAGCTGGAAGAGGTCGCCGGGGACCGGGAAGTCTGGACTTCCCTACTGAAGCTGCTGCCCCCGCGACCCGGACCCGGATAAGCGGGGGAAAATGGATGGATGGATGGATTCCAAAAACATGCATGTTAGCTTCATTGGCCACTCTAAATTGTCCATTAGAGTGTGATAGTTTGTCTATACATGCCCTCTGATTGACTGGCGACCAGTCCAGGGTGTGCCCCGCCTCTCGCCCAAAGCCAGCTGGGATAGGCTCCAGCATCCCCGCAACCCTAATGAGGATAAGCGTCATAGAAAATGAATGAGTAAATGGTTTCTCACCAAGTTGACCAACCAGAAAACGCTACAGCACTACTTTGGTGGAGAACTGCACGGCCCACGCTCAACCCCAATGCAGAACTGAAAGGCACATGACGGCGTCAGATGGGACGGCGTAGTGACGACACAGAAACGCAAATCATCTGGAGCCACAGCAGAAGCCGAAGAGAGCCGCATCCAGCTCCGGAGCCGCGGGTTGCAGACCCCAGGGTTCAGTAGTTTTCCAGAAACTATTCACAGTGACTCGGAACTGTACACTGTTTAGAATCCTGTTGATGTTCCGAACAAGAACTCTATCTATTTTGAAGGTCAGCTGACCGGCTCTTTCACCTACACGATACTGAGCGAGAATTCCTCTTCAAACCCGCTTTGTGTCTTCTCTCCCAGCGTGCTCCGGTTCGCCCATTTCCAGGCCCCGCTGGAATTGCCGCGCCTGGTGCTGCCGCTGCTTCTGGAAGTGTGAACAAAGCTCGGAGGAAGCGAGGCGAGCGGCGGGCCTCTAAGTGAGTCGGACCCGGTCATGCGGGTCGTCTTGGAAATGTCTTTCTCTTTGATTCCTCGGGGAACGGAGACAGGAAACAAATGGGGTCCGACTCGGTTATTTTCTCAAGGTCGTCAACGTGACCCACCGCCGCTTCGCGCTGACGTCCGCCACCTGGCTGCTGATCTGTCCGCTGGGCTGTCAGCGCCACACAATGGGAAAAAGTGGCCCTAAATGCCGCCCTTCCTCCCACGGCGCCGCCTGACAACTCCGCGCGCCGCCGACCTGGCCAGTAATCAGTCGGCCGCCGGCGAGCGAGTGCTGGCATCGACGTGTCGTACACGTAAAGACTTTCAGAAACAAAAGCCCCAGAGGGGTAAAATTGTCACAGAACAGCAAACATTAAAAACTAGCTGCTGAATAATTGATGCAACAATAACACGCAACACATGCGCTCCCATTTATCCGGGGATATGCGGATAATAGGAATATTATGTGTCGGCGCTGTCGCTGCCAACGCGCTCGCCTCATTTGGCTGACGGCAACCCGTCTCAGCAGCTGGATGAAAGATTCTGGCAGATGCACGCAGGGCGTCCATCTTGGCGCCGGGATGTTCCCAGCATTGTGGTGATGATCGCCGTCCCGGAGCTCCAAGCCGGAGGGACTTTTTCTTACACGAAACCCTGCAAGCAGTACAGTCGCAATTACAGTTGCTCTGCCCAGCGGCGGTGTGGCCTGGCATCTGAAGGCCGATGATGCCCGAACTCCTCTCCGAGAGTGGCCAAACTTCCACCCTATCCACAAATTGGGGTGTAGTGCCCATAGCAAGTGGCGATGTTGGTAAAATACCGGCTAAATGAAAGTGTTAGATCAAGGGCCTCAAACTGGCGATGATATTTTGTGGCGCCCACCTTAATTTGAAAGTTTAATGTTAGTGCGGCCCTAGAGTTTTATATGAATGGAACTTTTTTCAGTGTTGTGTGCGGAGCTGATGAACCTACCAATCACGGTGGGGTATATGGCTCCCAGGGGCGTCACATCGACCAAGCTTGACGCAAGCAGAGAAAGACTTTTCAGTGAGCGTAAAAATGATCATTATTATTAGTTTTGCACTTATGTACACCACTGTCCTTGTTTCTTTTATTTTGTGTTGAAACATTTTGTGCCCTGCAATTGCCTGGCGACCAGTCCAGGGTGTACCCCGCCTCTCGCCCAAAGCCAGCTGGGATAGGCTCCAGCATCCCCGCTGCCCTAATGAGGATAAGCGGCATAAAAATGAATGAATGAATGAACAATTTAAAAAAATGTTTGAGAAGATTGGATTTTTAAAATGTTTTAACTCAAATTGCGCACACGTGCATGTGCGCCGAGACTGCGGCCCAGCCTCAGCCAGACTCTGCCTCCAGCGGCCCCAAGGTAGGTCGAGTTTGAGACCCCCGTGTTAGATCCTTCGGAGGCTGCATTTGTAGGGAGATGACGTCGTAGCTCCACTCGAAGGCTGTCCACATTTCCAAGTCTACCAGTTGGAATGAAATTTATCTGCCCCGTGGCCCTGCTAGTAAATTATGAATGGATCGTTTTGTACGTTGTCTTCAAAGGTCACCAAAGTCCAAACTCCACTTGAAGTCCAAATTTCCTCCTTCAAATCCACAAATTGGAGTGTAGCTGCTCTACCTAGTAGTTCTATTGCATTTTCCTCCGCTTATTTGGGTCCAGGTCGTGGGGGCAGCAGTCTCAGTAGTGAAGTCAAACCTCCCAGTCTCTGGCCACCTCTTCCAGCTCCACCGGAAGGACACCAAGGGGTTTCCAGTCCAGGTGTGAGACATAATTCATCCAACATGTCCTAGGTCTTCTCTGGGGCCTTCTCCCAGCTGGGAATGCCTGGAACACCTCACCAGGGAGGCGCCCGGGAGGCATCCGGACTAGATGCCCGAGCCACCTCAACTGGCTCCTCTCCATGTGAAGGAGCAGCGGCTCTACTCTGAGCTCCTCCCGGATGGCCGAGCTCCTCACCCTATCTCTTAGGGTGAGTCCAGCCACCCTACGAAGGAAACTCGTTTCCGCCGCTTGTATCCGCGATCTCGTTCTTTCGGTCTTGACCCATAACTCATGACCATAGGTGAGGGTGGGAACGTAGATCGATCGGTAAACAGAGAGCTTTGCCTTCCGGCTCAGCTCTCTCTTCACCACGACGGTCCGGTACAGCGACCGCATTACTGCAGATGCTGCACCGATCCGTCTGTCGACCTCACTCCCAACCCGGAGGGTACAGTCCACCCATTTCCGACTGAGAACCGTGGCCTCGGATTTGGAGGCGCCGAGTCTCATCCCAGAAGCTTCACACTCAGCTGCAAACCGCTCCAGTAAACACTGAAGGTCACAGCCTGATGACCTAGTGGTGATGTTGGTAAATGACAAGCTAAATTAACGGGTCACGTACATTGGAGGCTGCATTTGAAGACGCTGCTGGGACACTGCAGGGAGGCTGAAGTGGGGATGTTGGTACATCTAAAGGGGTTATACACTTCAGAGGCTGCCTTTGAAGGCAAATGAACATTATACATGAAACATTATATGAAAAGCCCCTTCAAGTGTGCAGTTGCGCCACCTAGTCACCATGTTGGTCGATAATGTTTAACGAAGAATTAAGCTTAATGACTTCCTAAAGCCCTGCAAAGGAAATGCCAGTTTGAATCTCCCTCAATTGTGGCCTTTTTTTCCCCGTTCCTTGCTACTCCCGTGTGCCAAGTGCCGTCGCAAAAATGGCAGCACAGAAAGTTACCAGGACCTACAATAACAGACATTACAAATGCTAATACCGGGTTGGTAAATTATGGGTTGCTTTCTCTCAGAAGGCTAACTCCACTCAAAGAGCGTTTGTGTTCTTCCTTCAAGTCCACAAATGAGAGAGTAGGTGCCCTACCTAGTGGCCCTGTTAGTTGGGTAAATGGAGGGGTTGGATCCTTGGGGTGCTGCATTTGAAGGTAGATGACACCCTAGGGCTCTCCAAATGCACAAACCGTGCGCTATTTTTTGTGGCAGTTGCACGCAAATTTGAAGGCTTTGCATCATTTGAAGTTCGACGATGTCTTAACGTCGCCATGTGACATCACCTTAAAATGTGGCTCTCTTTTGGTGTCAGTCTTGCGGTATGCATTTCCTCATAACCTTCAAAGGTACAGTATTTGTGGTTCGCTTTGAAATATTGCTATTTATATATAAATATCATCCCACGAGCAAGATTTTAAGGACTGGGTGACAGAGGTTCCCTTGGAATTACTTGGTTAAGACCGATATAGTACCAATAACCTTTTTCAAAATTGAGATTTAACTGTAATTTGTGCCCACCTGGAGGTTTTGACCAAGCGTACCTGTTGATTTGTCCTAATCAAATATCATGACATTACTACTACCACATCACTACTATCTGGAGAACCAGAGTATAGAGGGGGAGGAGCCACCTGCTGTGGCCCAGCAAGGTGCACTGTATTCGGGCACGCGCTCCGAGCAGCCGGTGTGCCCCTATGGAGGTCAGGAGAACCAGAGTATAGAGGGGGAGGAGCCACCTGCTGTGGCCCAGCAAGGTGCACTTCATTCGGACGCTCGCGCCGAGCAGCCGGTGTGACGCCACGGAGGTCTCCGGCAAAACTTTTGTTTTTCTTTTGGTGCAACTAGGACGCAAAATGTGAATGTTTGTTTACAAGTGAGCGCTGCTATTACATGCCGTTAACGTCAGAGGCAGGAGAAAAAAAGCAGCGCTTGATTTGCTCACCCGCATGGTAAAAGTAACCCAGCCATATTTGAGTTTTGCTTTGATATTTGCTGGCTGGGCGTCGTCGCCATCACAACTTCCTCCTCCGTCCATCATCGTTACCCGAGAAGCAAAGTGCGCTGGTGACTAAAGTGTGCAGCCAGTCATGCTTGTCTGAGCTGTCGTCCTCCTTTGAACGTCAGAGGACCTGCCTGCCTGTGATTAAACGTGGATCCATCATCAAGTTTTGCTTCCAATTCATTGCAACGCCCGTCCATTCAGTTTTTCAGCCTGGATTTGGAATTTGCATCCTATACGGGTATCGTTCATTTACCCTTACCTTGGTAATGCAAGAGGACTGTGGTGGCTTGTGTCCTTCACGGGTCTACGACAATGGAACAAAATCACAAAAAATCGGACAAGAAGGGAGTGACGGCAAAACAATAAAATCCTTTCTTCCCGGTGATCCTGGTGGTCTGGCCTCAGGGATTACACCCACCCCCCCATGCAAGATACCGCTGCAGGTCGTACACCTCGCGTCATCCGGATGACAAAGCGTAATACACCCTGACTAACTGAACGGCGTATGCAAACAGCGCGGCATGGCAAGCCCTATATTGCACCCTGGGGGGCGGGGGGGGGGGGGGGGGGGGGGGGGGGGGCTAGTCTGGGGATGAGTTTCAATCACTTCTGCTTGGCTGCATCGCAGTCGCATCACATCAAGTCTGAGTTTGAAGAGATTTTTAGTCGCTAAATCTGTTATTTGGAGATAATCCATCTACCTCACAATGTGTGGCATAGCAAGAAGCTAATTAAGCAGCATGCTTATTGCGGCGCTGTCCTTTAGGCTGGCCCCAATAAAAGGCTAATTCGATTTCAGCTCGTGTAGGATGGATGCAAACAAAAACAAAAGTGTATATTTTTGCTGAGTGCATTTCCGTCCCCTTTGTGCAGCCGCCGTGCAGCATCTTTCAAATGTAATTTACGATTCATACGTCCGCGTTGGATCTCATCTGACAGAGTTGATCCGATGATCTCTGTGCCGAGAAACAGCGGGCTATAGATTGGAAATACATTTCATTTAAAAGCAGAACGAAAACAGGGCCCCGATCCAATTTGACCTACTTAGCTAACTTGGCCATCTTTAGTCAAATGACCTTTAAAACCAAAAGGGTTCTTCTGTTGACCTAAAGTCTCAAATACGCCAGGAATGTCGCTAAGAAATACTGTTTTTTTACCTCATCTGCCTTGTCCTCAAAGTTGTCATATGCTTTCTAATTGTAAAATGAAAAGGGTACTCCTCAGGGATGGATTTTAGGGCCCATGTTATTTCACGTATAGTGGTACCTTGGTTAAAGTCTTTCCTAATTCGCACATTTTTTGGTTAACATCCAACATTTTTGCTAAAATGTTGCAGTTTTCCCGCTTGGTTAGTATGCAGTGAGGGTGCGTAACAAAGTGCTGGTTGGTTGGTTTTTTTAAATGCAGCCATGATGGATCACGCCCCAAGACAAATCTCGCCACACTTAGTTCATGCATTGCAGTTTTTAAGGCTAGCCGGAGCTAACATGTTGTCAGCGTGAAGCTCCTGGATCAATGTACAAGGATTATTATTGACTATTAAATGTTTTTATGTTTGGTGTCTAGAACAAAATCCTTGAATTTACATTATTTTCTATGGGAAAATTCGCCTTGGTTAGAGTCCGCTTTGGACTGAGTCATACGTTTTGGAACAGACGTTAACCAAGGCACCACTGTTATTTTGTTGTTGGGGGGCTTATTTACTGAGACCACCCGTGAATGTTAAAAACTGTAACAACTCACCTCTGAACCCCGGGGTCACTTCCTGTGCTGCCCTTGGGAATCCATTTATAGCAACAGAAAGAAGTACTCGTTTTATTTATGTCCTTTTGCTTGTTTTCTGTTATTATGGCTACCATGGTGGGTAATAGGAGCGTAAAGGTAGGGGTGTTAACAGATTTCCCATGCTCTAATTACAAAAATATTCCATTTGGAATTTCCCCGTATCACGGTCAGGCCTGGCACCAATTCATCGTGATAAAGGAGGGATTACTTTATCATCATAAACATGCTAAGATGTGCTGGCGATGTGTTTCCGCCGACACAGGGCGTGCTTGTAAATAAACAGCTGCTGGAAGGACTTTGATGACTGGGAACGTGAGGAATACGCGGTTTAGGACACCAGTGGGACCTCTCCTTTATCACACCAGGAGCCAGTGAGTCATGTTAGCTCTGGATTTGCTGCATGAGGGGCTTTGTGTCTCCCTTTTGTCTCCTTTTTTGGGGGGGAAAAATTACAAAAAATGGCAATGTTAGCACGGCGGCCACTCTTCTAACACGTGCTTGCTAGTTTTATTGTTTTGTCTTTTTAATCGCATAGCATATTGCTTGCTAAATGCGTCCAATATGACTTGATAGGACAGCTATAATGTTCTTACAATTACATTTTTCTAATACAAGCATAGAGAGGATGCATAGTTAAAATGTATGGAAATCAAAATAGGCATATTCGCCCCTTAATAATGATTTTAAGTTATTTTGGTCCAATACGACTTGATAGGACAGCTATTGTGTTCTTACAATCCAATTTTTCTAATATAGGCATAGAGAGGAGGCGTAGTGGAAATGTATGGAAATCATAATTGGCATCCTTGGCCTAAATAATTAATTTAAGTTATTTATTGGTCCAATATGACTTGATAGGACAGCTATTGAGTTCTTACAATCCAATTTTTCTAATATAGGCATAGAGAGGAGGCGTAGTGGAAATGTATGGAAATCATAATTGGCATCCTTGGCCTAAATAATGAATTTAAGTTATTTATTGGTCCAATATGACTTGATAGGACAGCTATTGAGTTCTTACAATCCCATTTTCTAATATAGGCATAGAGAGGAGGGGTAGTGAAAATGTATGGAAATCATAATTGGCATCCTTGGCCTAAATAATGAATTTAAGTTATTTTGGTCCAATACGACTTGATAGGACAGCTATTGTGTTCTTACAATCCAATTTTTCTAATATAGGCATAGAGAGGAGGCGTAGTGGAAATGTATGGAAATCATAATTGGCATCCTTGGCCTAAATAATGAATTTAAGTTATTTATTGGTCCAATATGACTTGATAGGACAGCTATTGAGTTCTTACAATCCCATTTTCTAATATAGGCATAGAGAGGAGGGGTAGTGAAAATGTATGGAAATCATAATTGGCATCCTTGGCCTAAATAATGAATTTAAGTTATTTTGGTCCAATACGACTTGATAGGACAGCTATTGTGTTCTTACAATCCAATTTTTCTAATATAGGCATAGAGAGGAGGCGTAGTTGAAATGTATGGAAATCATAATTGGCATCTTTGAGTACATCGAAGTGTCATTTCAGTATCTTATTGGCAGGCTGTTTTTTTAAATCAAAACCAATGTGAAATACAAACAAATGACAATTGAAACGGATCATTTCACATCACATCATTGCAAAACGATTGGATCTGTGGTCCTGCTGGCTTCATAGGGCCGTGATCTTCAGCTCTTACTGGATCGGTGCAGACCATGGCTCTCGCCCGGAAATGGGTGGAAGAGTAGAAGAACCTTGGGGTGATGCAGATTCTGCATCTGAGGGGCCGGTATGAAATGAGATTTTTCTGTGGAGATAAGGTGAGAAGCAAAGTCATCCGGGAAAAACTTGGGAGGAGCCAGATGAGGTGGCTCCGGCAGCTGGGGAACACTCAAATGGTCTGGGAACGTCTAGGAACCCCCTGGAAGGAGCTGGACCAAGGTACCAGGAAGTCTGGGCTTCCCTGCTTAGGCCGCAGTGCTGCCCCCATGACCCGACCTCGGATCCTAACCTACACTGGATCGGTTTTTAGCGTCTTTGAAGCACAGAATGTATCCGGTACTGTATGAACGGACACCCCCAGCCTTGTGCAAGAACGCCGCGTCCGGAGTGCGTTCCGCCAGATTTAGCCCACCCTACTTTGACTTTTCAACACCACGGCTGCATGAATATTTAAGACGAGCAGAGCATCTTTGCTCCAAAGCAAAAAGCCACCCCAGCAAAGAGGCGGCGTGTTGGGGGAGGCTCCAGTCTAGCAGATCTGTGGCTGTTTTCTCCAGCGCGCCGCATCTGAGACCATGTCATCTTCTGAAGTCTGTTTGAAGACACGCCACAACAAGACGTCCTGCTAATTAGCCTTCTGCAGCTTCCTGCTCTACCGGCTCTTCGTGTGGCCCCTCATGGTCAGGGTGAGGACCCTCGTGACGGTTCTCCACTCGACGAGCAGGTGAAGATCTGACGGGAGGAGGGTCGATACGCTTGGTGTGACGGGAGACGAGAGACGCTGCAGACGATTTGAGCCATGTGTCAATAATTTGTGAGGAGAGAAGACGGGAGAAACATTTGCGGATGCTGAAATAGAGAACTTGCAGAACATGGACTTGTTCTTTTTAATCGGCTTCTTAATGAGAGTAGAGGGGTCCTTATAGCCGGATTTGTTAAATTATGAACCCCGACCGTAAACACACATATTGCTCTGAAAAGATGTTTACATAACATGTATAATGCATTCATGGTACTTAGAAGACTTTGTTCTCTGGTAACTTTGACGTCGATCTTCTTGTCTTGTATTTTTCTTTGTACTGGAGGACTAGCATCCTTTTTCAAAGTGCGTCTAAACCGTACTTTCAGGACAAAAATCCCTAAGTGAAATGGTGAGGCGGACGTCCGTCTGCCTCTCAATCTCTGCACTTGCTTCGTTCACCTTTGTCCGGAACCTTCCTCATTCGGAAAAGAAAACCGTGAACATCCAGCAGCAACACAACGTTTCGGCTTGACTACCCTTACTTGTGTCATGTTGCAAATTGACCGTTTGCTTTCAAAAACGGAACAATGCAGAGCATAATGACCGACAAGATGGAACATATTTCAGCAAAGTTGACCCGTCGGTTCAGTCGGATTTACCGCTTCTGCTCACTTTTGTGCTTATCGTGATACTTAAAAACTGTTTTTCAGCGCAGCATTATCATCAAACCCATGCGCGTGCACCATCACCCCACCTGGGATGAATTGCACTAATTGCACTAATTGCACGGGTGACATTCGAATGCAGTTTAAAGCTAAATAACTCCTCATCATGAGCGGGTTTGTTGTTCATCAGATAAAGTCTTTTTTTCTGGGGTTAATCCTGCAGGTCAGTCTTGATTGGTGACCAGGTGGGTTCAATCAGCCTCACAAGTTCTTCCGAGGGTTGCGGGAGTCCACCTGAGGTACGGAGCTTTGCAAAAGCGTGCGTGGTGTGCTGGTGGTGGTGTTGTTGTTGTTGTTGTTGTTGTTGCTGATGTTTTAGGCACGCTCGAGCACGAATCCAGTTCAAAAGTCAGTTGAGCGCGTGTTCACCGTAAAATTGCGTCACCGCTCCATCAGGTATGTTAGCTTACGCACAAATGCACAATGGCTGTCTCCAATGTTTGTTAGCGTACGCAGCCTAGATAGCAAGCAATAGCTTTCAAGGGCTGCTAGCTAGCATTTTGCTAATCGCTAATACCCAATGATGTCTTGTGTTGAGTCCGTCGGCTTTCCAGGGCCACCTAGCATGTTGCTAATTGCCACCCTGGGCCTTAATTGATGTTTTGCGTAGAGTTTGGCTTCATTTTGAGACCTGTTTTAGGCACACTCAAACACAAAATCACAGAAATCAAGTCCAAAGTTAATTTCATGACTTGTGTGTAATGTTTATTTGCAGAAAAACGCAAAATAGTGTGATTGTTTCTACAAAATGTTGGCTTGTGCAGGGCAGATAGCTAATGTTGGCTCTCCGGGACCTTGTTTTGCTAGCTAGCATGTTGCTAATTGCTACCCCGGGCGCTAACAGATGTTTTCTGTTGGGTTGGGTTTGGTTTTAAGACCCGATTTTGGCACACTCAAGCCCAAAATCCCACAATTCGAGTCTAAAAGTACATTTCATGAGGCAAGTAAGTCGTGTAGAATGTTTATTTACAGTCCAAAGGACAATAACGTGATGTTTCTCGCCATTGTTTGGCAAATTGTAAGCTAGTCCTTTTTAGGGCCTCGCTCTGCTAGCTAGCATGTTGCTAATTGCTACCCTGGGCGCTAATAGATGTTTTCTGTTGGGTTTGGTTTGGTTTTAAGACCCGCTTTTGGCACACTCAAGCCCAAAATCACATAAATCGAGTCTAAAAGTAAATTTCATGACGCAAGTAAGTCGTGTAGAATGTTTATTTGCAGTCCATTAGACAATAAAGTGATGGTTCTCGCCATTGTTTGGCAAATTGTAAGCTAGTGCTTTCCAAGGCTCGCTCTGCTAGCTAGCATGTTGCTAATTGCTACCCCGGGCGCTAACAGATGTTTTCGGTTGGGTTGGGTTTGGTTTTAAGACCCGTTTTAGGCACACTCAAGACCAAAATCCCATAAATTGAGTTTAAAAGTGTGGAATGTTTATTTACTGTTGTCTTGTTTCTCAAAAAGCATCAGCGTCGAAGGTCGAAGCCCCGCTGGCTAGCATGTTGCTAAGTGCTATCCAAGACGCTACGTGATTACTCTTGGATGCTACGTCTGGCTAATGGGGGGGGATTAGCGTTGGTCTGCAGGGATTTAATGAGGTAAAACGTGTCATTGATTTTGGGGGGTGGGGCATCGGTTTTAGGAGGCGCGGCCGTGCTAGGCTAACTTAACCGTTTACGAGTTGTTTGCTGCCGCCAAAGTGCGGGTTAATGGGGAAGGTGTCTAATCGTAAAGTCCACAGTAAAGTCAAACATGTCATCCGCTGAGTGGCTGCTTGGCTCAGGTCTCCCTCCTAAAAGTGTTTCATATTTTACCGCCGCTCACATTTTATGGGCTGCCGAGCGAGCGCCGGAGCCGGGAGGAGCCCAAACGTCTTTTGACGCTTGGAATGCGGCGCTAAGACAATAAATAACAACGGCCTCTAATCTGATGCGAGATAGGCGGAGCCGCCTCCGTAATCGCATTTCTCCACCAAACCGCCCGTCATGCTTCCTCCTCAATCGTCTCATCTGAGCCTCGTAATCCTCCGCTTCCGACTTAAACGCCTCAGATTATTGCCACACGCGCACACAACTTCCGTATCTTTGTTGGCGTCGAGGATCTTTTTCTCCGGCAGCCGCTCCCCTGGGCAGGAGGCGGGAACTGGCTTAGCTTCTTTTTACACTTGAGTGCCGCGCTACAAGTTGCGCCTTGCAAAACGGAGCGCGATACTTGCTTACAACCAGCAGAGGCGCTGTTGCTTCCCACTCTGCTGTTTTCTTTTTCTCGTGCAAAAGTGACATTTTAATGCGTATTAAGTGTCCCCCCCCCCAGCCTCGTTACGAGCGCCCGATGTGAGGAAAATCCCTCATTTCCTCACTTTTGACATCATACCAACCAAAAAGGCTTTGCTACGCATCTTAAATGACACACAAATGTAAAAGAAATCGATTATTATTGGTATAATAATAATAATCGTTGTTTTGTATTGCACGTTTTTTGTATGATTTTTTTTTTACACATACCGTATTTAAAAATACATCTAGAAGTATAAAAAAAATTAAATAGGTCAAATGGCCTTTTTAAAAAAACAAAAGACTAATATTGAATATAATAAGTATCAAACATAAGAAAAATAGGTCATCTCCCCCAAACAACAAAAAGGCTTTACTACACATCTTAAATGATAATAAAAAATAAAAATGAAAATCTTAATATTATCGTTGTTAAAATATTAATATAATATTATTATTAATAATAATAATATTATATCATATCATACATTTAGCTGTTTTTGTATGGGATGTAACTATTTTTGTACGTATATTTCAAAACACATTCATTCCTTCCTTTTTCTATGTCGCTTATCCTCATTAGGGTCTCGGGTATGCTGGAGCCTATCCCAGCTGACTTTGGGCGAGAGGCGGGGTACCCCCTGGACTGGTGGCCAGTCAATTGCAGCAGTTTCAAAACACATTTTAAAGTTAAAAAAAAAAATTACCTCTCTAAAAAACTATAAAAAATGTAAACTTGGCTTTATTTTTTATGATGAATATTTGATATGTTATTAAATACCATGCATTAAAAAAAATGGTAATCTCCCCCACTTGCCCAAACAAACAAAAAGGCTTCGCTACACGTCTTAAAATGAAAATAATATTATTGTTATAATACTAATATGATGATATAGTATTATATATTCATAATAATATATAATATAATATAATACAATACACTTAGCTGTTTTTGTATTGGATTTAACTTAATTTTTTGTATGTATATTTAAAAATACATATTGAAGTAAAAAAAAATTGGTCAAATTACCTTTCAAAAAATGTATTAAAAATGTTAACCGGGCTTTATTTTTAATGATAAATATTTTATATTTGTTCATAAATACCAAACATAAGAAAAATGGATCACCCCCCCCCCCCACTTGCCCAAACTTTCCGACATAATACCAACAAAAAAAGGCTTCACTACACATCTTAAATGATAATAAAAACTACAGATGAGTTACAATTTTAAAACATTGTTATGGTTAGAATAATAACCATTCCCAAATATTGTATTTAGCAGTTCCTGTATTGGATGTACCTATTTTTGTGGGCGTATTTGAAAATACATTTGGAAGTAAAAAGAATGAAAATGAATCCATGCCAAATGACTTTTCTAACAAACTATTAAATATGGCAACTGGCCTGTAAGATTTTAAATGAATAAATAAATAAATAATAATAAATACATTTGTTCATGATTAAGATTTGATATTATATTTGATTTAGCCTAGCTAGGTGAGCCCGCCCCGTGTGTAAAAGAAAAAGGAGGAAAGGCTTCTCTACACACCTTAAAATACAATATGTTATATTAATATATAAAAAATACTTATGATTACATGCGTTTTTGTATGAAACACAACTTTGGAACGCATATGTGAAAATGTAAGTATGTATATATATTTTTTTAGTTACGGTTTTTGGATGAAACTATTTTTCCATACATAAAAAAACAACATCCTGCCAAAAAATGCAACAGCAAATGACCTCTTTACCAAAATATGACTATTATGTATCAGTAATAATATTAATAATAATATTATTATGGTATAATAATATTAATACCAGTGTAGTTTTGGCACGGGAATAAGACAAGTGTCATCTCCCAAATGATTTAATAAGGGTGGGAGGTGGCACCAGCTTGACCCCGGAACAGGTGATTTCTGGGGCCCCGCGGGGGCGCTCACGCTGCCGCGTCCGTGCGCTTTTCCCGCGCTAGAATCGCAGCGTCCCGCGGTTCGGGCAGCTCCAGCACTGCGACCCCTCCTCCTGTTTGGGCTTTCACCAGGAGAAGAGAGAATGCGACGATTGAAGTCGTGTGCGCACGCACGCACGCACGCACGCATGCAGGCAGGCGTGCTCCGTGCGTGTAGCTGTGATCACACTTGACTGCATGCATCTTCTGCAGGTGTCAGTATGACAGCAGCGGGTGGGAGGGACTTGACGCCCCAACTTCTCATTCCGTGCGTCCTCTCTCTCTCTCTCTCTCTCTCTCTCTCTCTCCATCATCCATCCGTCCGTCCATCCATCCGGAGCTCCAGTCGTCCTGCTCCAGCCCGCCGAGGAGAGCAGAGGAGAGCACGGCTTCGCATGCAGTCCGGTTCTGGAGCCACCATGCACGCTTGCCACCCACGGGAGATTTCTCACACTTGATGCTGGTTTTTCTTTTTCTTTTTGTGTTTTTTCTGTTCCGTGCGAGTGCGTTCCCTTTTTCTCCATCAGCCCGGCTTGGTTGTGAGGGGGTGCAAGGACGCCACACAGAGCACCCTCTGTTCGCACGCGCCATCCTCCTCCTCCTCCTCCTCCTCCTCCTCCTCCTCCTCCCGGAAAGAAAGGACCTTCAGGATCTTCTCCTCCTGCAGCGGGAGCAGACATGGATCTATGGCTCGACTCGATGCGGATTTGCCGGTGGAGGGTTTTCTTCCTGCTCAGCCTCCTTTTCCGGGACCACCTGAGCTCCATGCTGGACTGCCCGCCGACCTGCAGCTGCTCGCAGACCGAGATCTATTGCAATAAGTCGGACAGCGGCAGGTTCTTCCCGCTGCTCGCCGTGCAGGACACCGGCGGCAACGGCACCGGCGTGGACATAGCGGACCTGTTCAAGAACATCACGTCCATGTGAGTAGAGCCGGGTTTTTGTGGGTTTTGTGGTTTTTTTTGCTCCTGCTCGGCGCAGGACTTGCGCGCTCCAGACACTTTAGTGCACAACAGCGATCCAAATGGGTGCATGTGTACGTGCGTGGGGGTGGGGGGGGGGTCGGTGCTTGTCTCCAAAGTTGCACCTCTGCGGGCCTCATCATCACCATCATCATCCCCACCATCCTCCTCCTCCTCCTCCTCTTCTTCCAGCGCGGATGCTGCGCCTCTCATCAGCATCCGCGCGCGCGACCAACTGCTCCGACAGATTGCGCCAAATGGAACAGAAATAAATGGCGCAGTGAGGTCAACCAGTTACAACCCACCTCCCATCACGGGACCCCCACCTACAAACTTGAGCCAGATGTGTGTGTGTGTGTGTGTGTGTGTTTAAAGAACGCAAACAAAAAAGATGCACTTGTTGTTTCTGTGCGCAAACACGCCTGATGCTGCGTGTGTGTGCGTGTGTGTGCGTGTGTGCGCGCGCGAAACGCACCCCCTCCCCTCCCCTCTCCTTAAACCTTTCGTCCATCTCACCAAAGCACCCCCGGAAAGTCCAAAGGACGCATTATGGGGTGTCGTTTGCGTAAAAAGACTCGCCCCCCCTCCTCACCAAATTCCCACATACGCGTTGAGAAATGGCCAACTTCCCTGCTCCGTCGTCATCCCGCGCCACTAGAGGGTAGCCTGCGCCCGCATCCGCGTCCTCTCCGCCCCCAGCCCCCCCCTTNCCCCGCCGGATGAAACAAACGCAAAGTTTCAAAGAGGAAAAAGTGCTGCTTTCCCTCATCAGCGCGGCTTTTTGAAGTGGAACTCCTAATCCGATTGGCGCCAGGCTAATGGTGCATTTCATGGCCGGGCTCCAGCGCCCGTCTGGTTTTCTTGTTCTGTGCTCCCGGCGAGGATGCGGACCTGCGGCAAAATCACACAAATGATTCATTTGTGTTGTTTTTTTTTTAGAAAGAGTTCTCATGTCGTTACACGCCTTCAAGTAAAGACACAATCATTTTTAAGTGTACGAGATCTGGTGGTCAGCGGAGGGTGTGTGGAAGGCGCAGGTCCAAGCGGCTGATACGGCTCGTATTTGGAGTGTGGTTCCACGAGCTTGCCCTTTAGCCGGCACACACATCCTCAGCGAGTTTTGTGTTGCGCAGCGGACTTGTCAGAACCCGAAAGGGTGAAGGATCCATTGTGGTGCTTGGTTTGGCGACGGTTTGCCTGCAAAACAGACCCGTAGAAAGTGAATGGAGTGCGGTTCCGTAGGCTGGGAACAACATTTTAAAATGTGGTTTTAAAAAAATTACTCTACGTATAAAACTGCATCATCAGGTCACTTTCAGGCTTAACGCTGTCCCTGTTTTTATTTTTTTGTAATTTTTTTAAATTAAAAAAAATATATACAGTATATACATACATATATATATATATATATATAAAATTTACATTTCAGGAAGTCAGTGTATATATAATTATTATATATAATTTATAATGTAAATTATATATCATTTACATTTTATAAAATCAGTGTGTGTATATATATATATATATATGTGTATATATATATGTGTGTGTGTATATATGTGTGTGTGTGTATATATGTGTGTGTGTGTATATATATGTGTGTATTTCCAAATATGTGGTGCAGATTCTTGGTCTGTATGTATGTATTTAAAAATATGGATGCATCGCAAATATGCATCACACCATTGTGCTTCATTTTTTAAACGGAATTTCTAAAATCCACCCAAAAATAACAAAAGAAAATTCAAATACTGCGTTTTATTTTGAAACAGATATTTAGTTGCAATTTTGTGTTCTTGCTGTGTCCTGAAGAAATGGATGTGCGACGTAATCAAGTCAGCCCCGACTAACCGGCTCAACTTTGTTTTGTTTAACTCGGTTGGACGGTATTTTTTCTGCAAACACACTGCTAGACAGCTCGAGAGCGAACGGAGTCCGGTTCCGCAGGCTGCCGGGATTAGCGCATCCGCTCGGCCCCCGATCTTCCGGCAATTGACCGCCGTTGATCGTGTTATGCTGAAATGATGCGTATTTAGGGCTACTTTGTCTTGTAGCCATGGAGATGGGACGGATTTCCTCATACTTGAAGGTTCCATTTCATTCTGGCTGTCGTAAACACGCATTGCTACAGGAAGTGACACATTTGAAGTGTTTACGGTGGAGTTTGGTTCCCTAAGATGGTAACGTTATCGCATTAGCATATCTATAAATATATAAATGCCTACTGGTGACATCATGAAGCCATTTTTAGGGACTGACTGTTGCTTTGTGTTGTTGTCATGTAAAGTGAATGGAGCGAGGTTCCCCAGGCCGGTGAAATTAGCATGTTAGTGGCTGTTTGGTGGTACGCTGGACGGTCACAGTTCTAAAAGTGTGGGTACTACGTGCTTTGTTGGGTTGCCTTTTGAGTGGGATGTTTAGCTCTGAACTTAAGGTCTTTAATTTAAACAAACAAAATACAAGACTGGGGTGCTGGTTGACCTTTTCCGCGGTTCCTGAGAGTGGTGGTGGTGGAACAATACGCGGTCTTATGTATACGTGTATATACACAGTAGTGTTGCAAATGATAGCAGGGCAACGTGACTAACCAGATGAAGTACTCTTATTAGTATAGTTTTATTGCTACGTGGCAAACAAGTTACCAGTAGGTGCAGTAGATTCTCAGAAGACAAACAAGACCCAGCATTGCTGATGAGAACCCTCTTAAGGCTGTGCAATTGGCCAATTAGTTGAAAGGGGTGTGGCTTTCAATCAGTGACCAATGTAGTGAAAAAAGAGGTGTGAATCAGGCGGACACTATTTAGGGATGAAAGCAGCACTTGTTGAACATAATTTCTCTTTGAAAGCCTGGGGAAAAAATACATTGTTCAGAAGAACAGCATACTTTGATTAAAAAGTTGACTGGAGAAGGCAAAACTTATGAAGAGGTGCAAAAAAATTTGGGCTGCCAAAATGATCTCCAATGCCTTAAAATGGGGAGCAAAACCAGAGACACGTGGCAGAAAACAGAAGACAACTATCAAAATGGACGGAAGAATAACCGGAACGGCAAAGGCTCAGCCAATGATCAGCCCTAGGATGATCAAAGACAGTCTGGAGTTACCTGTAAGTACTGTGACAGTTAGTAGACGTCTGTGTAAAGCTAATCTATTTACAAGTCCCTCTGTTTAAACAAAAAGGCATGTCCAGAAGAGGTTCCAATTTGACAGAGAGCACATCAACTGGCCTAAAGAGAAACGGAGGAACATTTTGTGGACTGATGAGAGTAAAACTGTTCTTTTTGGGTCCAAGGGCCGCAGACAAACTGAATTGAAGCTGCAGTACACAGTGAAGAGAGTGAAGCATCATGATATGGGCATGTTTCTCCTACTATTTATCCCATAGCAGGGATCATGGATGAGTTTGCATATGTCCAAACACTTGAAGAGGTCATGTTTCCTTATGCTGAAGAGGACATGCCCTTGGAATCAACAAGACAATCACCCCAAACACACTAGGAAACCAGCAACATCTCATACGTTCTTATGTTATGGAGGGGCCAGCCCAATCCCCGGACCTTCATCCAATGGAGAAGTTGTGGGCTGACATCAAAAATTCTAAAATTGCAAGAAAAGTTGATGAATTGTGGAATGTTGTTAAAGAATGTTGGAGGGGAATAACAGCTGAAAGGTGCCACAAGTTGGTAGAGTCCATGCCACACAGATGTGAAGCAGTTATAAAAAACTAAATATTACTTTAGTCCTTCACAGGATTGACAAATCCTACAAACTAAAAAGTTTGTACAAAATAGTTTGGAGTTTGCAAAGTCAACTTTGACCACACCCCTTTCTAGTAATTGGCCAATTGCGCAGCCTTAAGAGCGTGCATGTGATGAGTGCTGGTTCTTGTTTTTGTTTTCTGAGAATCTACTGCACCTACTGGTAAGAACTTCATCTGGTTAGTATTTTGAAGACTACTGTATACGGAGTTATAAAATAATTCACGGTGGATCGTTAACGCGCGCGAGGGATCGACCAAGGAGGTTCCCTCGCGTGCTCTTCCCTGATTTACATGGAGCGGCCACGCCCGTTGCCTCGTCGATCGGCCCCGCGGCCGTCATCGGTTTGCGTGGAGAACGACCCGTCCTCGGCCCTCCCGGTCAAAGATGGCGGCGCTTTCGCGAACAAGCCACCTATGACGAGAGGGGAGAGAACACGAGGCGGACAAGCAGTGTCCTGCTGTGATGATGATTTTTTCATTCAGGGTAGGAGGCAATGCTTTTGAAGGGGGGGAGGGAGGAGAGAAGGTCTTGATGTTACACTTGAAGTGGGGAAAAAACAACTCCATTTTGCGAGGGAAGCTGATGTGTCAGACAGGTTGTTTGTTTTTGCACTTTTAATTAGCGCCTCTCCGGCTGATGCTCGTTCTTAAGCTAAATTGCTTCTTTCTCTTAGTTCACTGTGGCTCTTCTCATCTAACGGGAACCGCCTTTTAAAGGAAGAGTGCACCTTTTTTTGCAATTTATAACTACCTTATCTTTCCTTTCCATTCCAATTTCTTCCGCTTATCCGGGTCCGGGTTGCGGGGGCAGCAGTTTCAGTAGGGAAATCCAGACTTCCCGGTCTCCGGAGACCTCTTCCAGCTCCACCGGGAGGACACCGAGGCGTTCCCAGGCCAGCTGTGAGACATAGTTCCTCCAGCGTGTCCTAGGTCTTTCCGGGGGCCTTCTCCCGACTGGGCGTGCCCGAAACACCTCACCGGGGAGGCGCCCGGGAGGCATCCGGACTAGATGCCCGAGCCACCTCAACAGGCTCCTCTCGATGTGAAGGAGCAGCTCCTCCTCTGAGCTCCTCCGGATGGCTGAGCTCCTCACCCTATCTCTTAGGGTGAGTCCAGCCACCCTACGGAGGAAACTCATTTCCGCCGCTTGTATCCGCAAACTTGTTCTTAATGTGACCGCACCTCGCCCGGACGTGGGATACCGGAGCCTCACCCTGGAGCCAGGCCTGGGGGAGGGCCTAGCTCGAAGAAGCCACATGAGAATTCCCCCCGCAGACCCACCACCTGCAGGGGCAAGCATAAGGGTCCGGTGCAATGCGATTTGGGCAGTGGTCGAGGGCGGGTGTCCCGGGCGACCTGGTCTTTGGCGGACAAATCTGGTTCTTGGGACCATCTTATCTTGCGGTGGTTAATTGCCTTTCAACTCGAATGGGGTGTCATAGTGAAGCGGGCCACGCTACTGTAAATCACAAAACCTTTGAGGATTTGTCCATGCCTGTGGGCGGAGCCTGGGCATCTCCTTGATTGACAGGCTGACTGTGTCAAACTGTCGTAACTCTGATCCTGATACGACACACTTTCTCTTTTCTGTGGATTCTAGTGACGGAAAAACAGCTAAAAAGAGGCAGCTCATTAACGCTCTAAATGGGACACACCTATTCCGCCTAGAAAGGAGACTATTAAAACACCTCCAACAAGTTTTTAAGGTTTTCTTTCCAGGCTTTCCAGGGTAAAATCTGCCAACTCTGCTGCCAGTTTTTTACTGTAAGATGTACATGTTTTGTTTTTGACAGTATGTCACTGTAAATGGAAAAAGGGTACTTTTACGGTAAACATTCTGGCATCTCTGCTGCCAATTTTCCCTGCAAATCTACACTTTTTATTTTGACAGTGTAGGGTGCTCACTGGATTACTTTCACTTTGTTTTTTTCATTTTTTTTCCCAAAAATTGCAGTGGACAAACAGGTAAACAAGACACTTTTGAGGTTTTGTCAGTGTGTGCGGGCGTAAGCACGGCGGCGAGGGATGGGAATTTGACCACGATTTCTTTATTGACTATGGACTTACTGGTATCAACCTGTCCAGATTATCTATGGTGTTCCCTACTGACTAAACATGTGGCAGTTATGTCAATCATCAGCAGAGGCACACAAAAAAGTGTCAAGAAGACGGCCTTTTTGCTCGGAAGCAGCCTTTTTGTGGTGATTTTTGAGGATTCCTTTAATGGGCCTCTCCTAAGGTGTTTACTTGATTGCTATGAAACTTGAACTGGGTATGGTGGTAGAATAGGTGACACTAAATGAGAAAGCTTTAGAAGTTTTGTAAATGCGTGTGGCCGGGGAATTGCAGCAAGGGATGGGAATTTGACTACGGTTTCTCCATTGACTTTGGGCTTACTAGTATCAAACTGACCGATACAAACATCACCTCCAGATTATCTATGGTGTTCCCTACTGACAAAACATGTGGTAGTCAAGTCCATCATGTGTAGAGGTGCACAAAAAAGTGTCAAGACGGCCATTTTGTTCAGAAGCAGCCTTTTTTAGGTGATTTTTGAGGATTCCTTTAATGGGCTTCTCCCACAATGTTTACTTGACTGCCATGAAACTTGAACTGGGTATGGTGGTAGAATAGGCAACACTAAATAGCAAAGCTTTAGGGGTTTTGTAAATGCATGTGGGCGGGGCATTGCAGCAAGGGATGGGAATTTGACTACGGTTTCTGTAACTGTGGGTTCACTCTCATAGCCCCTTTTGAAATATTCCCTGCAGATCAGATGTGGTGCACCAGAGTGATAGCCAGCTAGTAGCTAGCCGGTGTGATGTGGTGAGGTGTCACTACGCCAGTAGCACAGTCCTTGGGCGTAATAATGTTAATAACAATAACAGCGTGGCTGTTGCTTGGTTAACATGCAGGTCACATGATGTAAATGGAGCCTTGTTGGCGCTTTTTGGAGGTTTTTTTGGAGGCTTTATAGGCGGAATAGGTGTGTCCCGTTACGTGCATTAATCAGCTACCTCTTTTCTGGCTGTTTTCTTATCTTTAGAACGCAGAGAGAAGAGAAAGACAGGAGGATGATGGGCAAAATTCCCCCAAAAGTGCACTATCCCTTTAACCAAATGTTACATTGTGGCCTAACGCATTCTTTGAATGAATGCCTGGAGGCTTAAACTTCCTTCAAACTCTGCACGTTTGATTCCCGCATCCATCCGGCATTCATGTCATTGACTTTATGACGTTTTGAGGCCGTTTGACGAAGACGTTCCTTGCCGACACGTCGCCGGCATCGCCCTCTCCTCTGTTTCGTTGTGACGCCGCTCCTCCGACGTGCTAACCTTGTTTAAGGGGCTCGCATCAATTTGCTTTATACCCGGTGGAAACGCTGCAATAAAAAGCGCTAATATCGCGCCGCATCCCATAATAATCCTGCAGGGATTTATCTGTAGTCACACACATCATTAACGTGACATCATTACGTGCGCTTCTTGCAAAGCGGGAGCAGCCAAATAAGTCCTCGCAGAGGTTTGTTTTATTCCTTTGAAGATAAAACATTGCAAGAAGGGCCGACACGTAAGACAACGCAAATACACGGGACGTGGATATTCGCTGGCGACCACGTAAAATGCAGGAAGGTTCTGTTTTATGGACGGTGCTTGCATGTATGTTTCACTCGCTGCTTTCCATCGCGTCCATTTTTATGAAACACGTGCCAGTTTGTTCTTTCCTTCAAGGCTGCTGCAGCCTCTCCGATCAACACTTCCCAGACTTTTGTCATTCCGAGCCACCGATCCATTGTGGGTTTAGACTCAGCCGATATCAACCCCGGTTGTCTACTTGATAAAAACCATCACGCTGCACTTTTAGCTCCAACCAGAAGATCAAATTTTGCTTTGGAATATTAGAATTAAGTGACGTATGTGTGTCAAACTTTTTAAAATTATATTTGTGATGCTTTTGGTGGAATCTAGAATGGTAAATATAGTAGAATATAATCTACAATCATAATCTAGAATGTAATCTACATATTCAACTCGTTAGATGAGATTTTGGCCATGCAATATGTCACTAAAACTCTTTAAAATTATGTTTGTGACGTTTTTGGTGAAATCTAGAATGGTAAATATAGTAGAATATAAAAATAATCCACATATTCAACCCAGTAGATGGATTTTCCCTTATAATATTTGAGTTTGGTCATGCAATATGTCACTTCAGCTCTTTAAAGTTATATTTTAGAAGCTTTTTGTGAAATCCAAGCCAAATGGTAAATCTAGCCAAATATAAAAATAACCTACATATTCAAACCTGCAGTCATTCCTCTGGTTTAGAATATTTAAGTTGGATCGTGCAATGCGTTGCTAAAGCTCTTTAACAATATATTTGAGAAGCTTTTGGTGAATCTAAGATGGTAAATGTAACAGAACCTAAAAAAAATAGCCTACTTATTCAACCCAGAAAATGGGATTTTGGTTTGAAATATATGAGCTAGTGCTGCAATACTTCTCTTCAGCTCCTTAAAGTTATATTTTAGAAGCTTTTTGTGAAATCCAAGCTGGTAAATCTAGACAAATATAAAAATAACCAACATATTCAAGCCAGCAGACATTCTCTGATTGAAATATTTGAGTTAGGTCATGCAATGCGTCGCTTAAGCCTTCTAAAATCCTATTTTAGAAGGTTTTTGTGAACTCTAAACTGGTAACTATGAACCCACCAGATGGCATTTTGGTGTGGAATATCTGAGTTAAGTCACATATCTTGCCTAAACTCTTTAAAATTATACTTTAGAAGCTTTTGGTGAAATCTCAGATCATAAATATAGCAGACTTAAAATAAAAATCCTCGTATTCAACCTCACAGATGGGATTTTGATTTGGAATATATAAAAGGAAACCACGAAAGCTCGTTGAAAGTATATTTTAGAAGCTTTTTGTGAAATCAAAGATGGTAAATATAGTGTAATATAAAAATAACCTACATATTCAAGCCAGCAGACGTCATTTTAGTTGTGAATATCTGAGTTACGTCACCGATGCTCTTTAGAAGGATATTTCAAAGGTTTTTGTGAAATCTAAGCAGGTAAATATAGCAGAACATAAAAACAACAAGTGTTTTCAAACCAGTAGTTGGTATTGGGGGTTGCAATATTTGGGATAGGTCGCGTAATATATCATGAAAAGATGATAAAAGATGAAATTTTGTAAGCTTTCGGTGAAATCTAAGCAGGTAAGCGTAGGATAATAATAAATAGTAATAAAATAATACATATTCCGTCTGAAAGCTGTCTTTTTTTCAGCTACATCTCATGCTGTATGTCAGGAAAGTGCCCATTCAAGTCCGTACTTTGTGAATGTTCTCCGATGCACACACAGCATGATAAAACTATGTCTGTTTTTATTATTATTATAAGTATTTTTTACATGTTCCCTAGGTTGTCTGATCAACATTTTCCTAATTTTACGATTCAGAGCCAGTGATCACCGATGGTGTAATTATGACAACGTGCCCGATGTCAACCTTGGTTTACTACTTCATGAAAAAAAACCCCGCGACCCTAATGAAGAAGAGCGGTGCCGAAACTGAATGAATGGATGAAAAAACCATCACGCCGCACCAGTGGTTGATTTTTGACAGGGAGCTGAAAATATGATTTTTACAGCACGCAAGTTAAGCAGACCATCCAAAAATAACAAATTCTACTAATTAAAAAAAGACAAATACACTTGCTAATTTGTAGATGACAGGGACTGCATCTAATTATTCAATCTTGGACGGCGACCAGACGCCATCACGCATCCAGATCCAGCTCTTGGCAGTACTCTTCCGGCCTCCAAATATCTTAATAAAGACGAAGTTTGGGTGCCAAAATAAGTATCGAGTATAATGGATGGCGCAGCCTCACAATACGCTTAATTAGCTCTTCCCAAAGCGCCAGCGCAACTGGAGATTTAAGCGCCATTTAATATCATGATGTGTTTAGAGGGCTGGAGTCAATTCCGGGGCCCACAGAGTCATGGATGCTACTTGCCTGAAATCGAATCATTCCCACGCTCAATACACAGTTCCATGCATTTATCGCCACGTTTACGGAGGAACTCCATATATGGTCATACAGTAATTGTATGTCCTCTAATGATCCCCCGCGGTGGCCAAAACACATCCAAACGACCCAGCAGCTTCGGAATACGACTCTGGTCACAAATTGTGTCATGGGAGATCTGAAAAAGTCTTTTTAGAAGCTGTTTGTGAAATTTAGGCTGTTAAATGCAGCGGGATAAAAATATAACCTAAATTTTCAAGCCAGCAGATGGCGGTTTGGTTTGGAATATTTGAGTTAGGTCACATAAGATGTCATGAATGTGAAAAGTATATTTTAGAAGCTCTTGGTGAAATTTAAGCTGGTAAAAGCAGCAGTATGTAATCATAACCTGCATATTCAAGCCAGCAGATGGCAGTTTGGTTTGGAATATTGGAGTTAGGCCACGTAATATGTCGTGAAAGGTCAAGAAAAGTATTTTTTAGAAGCTCTTGGTGAAATTTAAGCTGGTAAAAGCAGCGGGATATAAACATAACCTGCATATTCAAGCCAGCAGATGGCAGTTTGGTTTGGAATGTTTGAGTTAGGCCACGTAATATGTCATGAATGTGAAAAGTATATTTTAGAAGCTTTAGTTGAAATTTAAGCTGGTAAAAGCAGCAGGATGTAAACATAACCTGCATATTCAAGCCAGCAGATGGCGGTTTGGTTTGGAATATTGGAGTTAGGCCATGTAATATGTCGTGAAAGGTCAAGAAAAGTATTTTTTAGAAGCTCTTGGTGAAATTTAGGCTGTTAAAGGCAGCGGGATATAAATATAACCAACATATTCAAGCCAGCAGATGGCGGTTTGGTTTGGAATATTGGAGTTAGGCCACGTAATATGTCGTGAAAGGTCAAGAAAAGTATTTTTTAGAAGCTCTTGGTGAAATTTAAGCTGGTAAAAGCAGCGGGATATAAACATAACCAACATATTCAAGCCAGCAGATGGCGGTTTGGTTTGGAATAAAGTTAGGTCACAATATATGTGACTTGTTCTCTTTAAAATGATACTTTAGAGGCTTTCTTTGAAATCTAAGATGTTAAATAGAATATAACAATCTAAAAGTAATCTTTGTTTTCGACCCAGCAGATGGCACTTTGGTTTGGATTTGAGTTAGGTCATGCAATGCGTCACTAAAGTTCTGTAAAATTACATTTTACAAGCTTTTTGTGAACTCTAAAGTGGTAAATAGCAACCCAGCAGATGGGGTTATGGTTTGAAATATTAATACTTCATATAAAAACTTGGAAAATCCACGTTAAGTCACATGCTGTATGTCACGGAAACTCTTTTAAAATGAAGCTTTTAGTGAAATATCAGATCCTAAATATAGCAGACTACAAAACATAATCTACGTATTCAACCTAGCGGATGGGATGTGGTTTGGAATTTTTGAAGTACATCACATAATAGGTGTCGTTAAAAGTATGTTTGGGGAGCTTTTTGGTAAACACGACAGAATATGAAAGCAACGGACATATTCAAGCCAGAAGATGAGATTTTGTCATGCAGTAGGTTGCGTAATAGGTCATGAAAGCTTGGTAAAAGCATATTTTGGAAGCTTTTGGGGAAATGTAAGTGGTAAGGTAAAGAATATTACGTATTCAACCTGAAAGATGTCTTTTCGCCGTGAAAGCTGCCCCATTAAGTTCTTACTTTGTGATTGTGTGGTCCAATGCACACACAGCCCTTGGTCATGTGATCAAAATACACAAAAGCTGAGAGTGCGGCAAGATTCCTACCGATAAATACCAAACAGTCTAAAGTTTTAATGAAAAAGTCGGTTTGGAAGGTCACCTGAGGCGTGGCGACGTTGGCGGGATCGTGATGAGAAGTAGCAGGACACCAGATGAAACAAAGTCCTCCACCTTGTGGTCTGGACTTGAAACATCTGGGAAATATGTAAGGAGAGGAAATGTGTGCAGAACTTGCTAATGTTGGACTTTTGATGGCTGCCATTGTGGATTAATATCAGGCTGGGCTTCATCAATGAATCATGGGCCATCCATCAGATGAAACCGCTCCATAATGGAGTTCTGTTCCAAAAACAGATTGGGTTCTTTCCCACCCCCAAATGTCTGAACGCCACCCAGCCGGTGCTCACTCTATAGGGGCCCCCTGCTGCTGCCTGCCCAGGCCCCGCCTCCCGCCATCCTGCCTCCATATTGCGAGGTTTACCTCAGGCGCTTCTGAGCCTATCATCAAGTTTGCATGAACCTGTCTTGCCGGAAAGTGGGTCACGGCTGCCATCCGAGAATTAGGAGGGGTGAGCGCGCCTTCATTTGGATGCTCGGCATGTGTCGGCGCCGCGAGAAGTTCTGGCCATGTGAGTGACCCAGCTTCTCCCACGCCCCCACCACTGCCGCCGCCGCATCTGCGAGCTGCCTGAACGCCTTAACGGAGCATACTAATGAAGCACCTTCCCCCGCTCCCGCTATCAAAAGCTGCATTGAGGCAGCCGCAGCACTGAAGGCTCTGCTGTTGGAGGCGGGATTAAAAAAGGCCTCGCCGCGGCCTTCCAGGGGCTTTCTGTTGACATTTGCGTTGAGCTTCTGTGTTTACAGCGGCGGCTTACGAGGCACTGTTGCCACTGTCACTTTTAGACAAGGAAGTGTCCTACGGGAAAGGCATCGGGGGGTGGGGGGTTTGCATATCCTTCAATTTCTGCGGCAATTAGTTCCGTAACGACACAAAACACTAAGAAAATGCGAGTGGAATGCTTCCCTGGCGCATACGCCATCATTTTACATCTGTTTGCATGCAGCACCTTCCCCTCGTAGATCCTACTCGATGTGAGATCGCAACACTGAATTTTGCAGGTAGCACAAGCTTCCAATATGGTACCGGACAGCGATCTATTTTTTTTAAATGTATTGTACATGTGTGTGTAGTTTCTGCAACCTCAGCAGTAAAAACGACTGGAACAAATTCAGATGTGACCAAGTTTACCTGTTGATTCGTCCTGATCAAATCTCACAAAATTACTACTACCACATCACTACTATCCGGAGAACCAGAGTGTAGAGGGGGGGGAGCCGCCTGCTGTGGCCCAGCAAGGTGCACCGTATTCGGGCACGCGCTCTGAGCATCTGGGGTGCCGCTACGGAGGTCAGGAGAGCCAGAGTGTAGAGGGGGGGGAGCCGCCTGCTGTGGCCCAGCAAGGTGCACCGTATTCGGGCACGCGCTCTGAGCATCTGGGGTGCCGCTACGGAGGTCAGGAGAGCCAGAGTGTAGAGGGGGGGGAGCCTCCTTTTGTGGCCCAGCAAGGTGCACCGTATTCGGGCACGCGCTCTGAGCATCTGGGGTGCCGCTACGGAGGTCAGGAGAGCCAGAGTGTAGAGGGGAGGGAGCCACCTAGCGTGGCCCAGCAAGGTGCACCGTGTTCGGGCACATGCTCTGAGCAGCCGGTGTGACGCCATGGAGGTCTGTGGCGAATTTTTTGCGCTTTTCAAACACGCAGCGCTGACGTTTTAGGTGGCTGATAAGCTTTTTGTGTACAACTAGCACGCAAAATGTCTTCCTGTATGCGTGTTTGTTTGCAAGTGAGCTCATGGGAAGTTACGACAGGCCGTTAGGGGGGGGAAAATGGAGCGCTTGATTTGCTGATTTGCTTGATTTATCTGAGCTATTTTTAATGTTATCGTGTTCTTCCCCTTTTCCTCCGTTCATCATAATTGTTATTGTTGCCTTTTCTGGTGATGACTTCCTTCTGGCTCCTGATTGGCTCAATGGGCCTGCATGGTGTGGGGAAACGGCGCCACCTGACGCTCCAGCAGGAACTGGAAGGAGGTCGTGCGGTGATTACTTAAGGACATTGCATTAGTCCAAACACGCACTCACGCACGGCGTCCATTACCTCTTCCCAGGTGAGGCCGCTTGGCCGCCGCGGCGTCCGTCATCACCGCCTCCGTATCTCCGCAGACACAAAGCCTTCCCTGTCATCATCATCATCATCATCCTCGCCGCTCCTGCTTGTTATTCATGTGGGCTCGTTTTTTTTTGTTTGGCAAACGGGAGGTGTCGGGATGAGTCACCCTGCCTTCATGTCCTTCATGTCCCTCCTTGTCCCTCGCTCTGCGGACGCCGCCGACGTCACCGCGCTCCCACTCTTCAAAAGACGACACTCACGGGTGCCGCTCGATTTTTTTTACATTATGGAGAGAGAAGGTAATGTTCTTTCCTGCGACATTTATTGGCAGCGGGACATCACTTTTGAAAACGTTCTTCCTTCATGAACATCTAAGCACCTTCTCCTACGCCGTGTAGCTAGTCCGTATTGGCTTAGCTTTTTCCGCAATGCCACCTTCTACCACTGGGGGCGATGCTACATTCACCATTGCAGTTTGGTTGCCCCCTGCTGACGGAAATGCTTGAAGTAAAAACAACACCTTTCTCTTCTGGATTCTGCAGTTTCCCATACCAGATCCATGGCAGTCAGCTACAGGAACCACTACACCCGCAAGGGGTCCACGAGTGTAGGTTTGGTCATTTCGGCGGTGCCCCCTATTGTCGGAAATGTTGTAAAACCACTTAGACATTATGGGCGCTCCAGTTTTCCACATGTGAACCACTACACTACCCCCAATCACTCCCTACTAAAGGAAATTATGTGCACCACTACACTCCAAGTGTCCCCAACTGGAATTTCACCATCACTACCAACAATTTGAACCAGGGCTCCGGACTGTATGTTCCCAATCATCTCAGTGGTGCCCCCAACAGGCACGAATGTTGAAGTGCCAAAATTCCTGTCCAGACTGGCCATGTCACACCAGCAGTAGCCATTTCAGCGTTTCACTGCCAACATTCCACTACGTGAAGCACTACACTACCCTCTAAGGGTTCAGTGGCGCCTCCTATTGGAAGAAATGTGGAGATGTCGCCATTCCTCTCTAGATGCTGCAAATTCCCATGCAAGCTGCAGCCGAGTCAGTCAGTCTGCGTCGGAGTCAACTTCATAAACCGCTACACTATCGAGGGTCTGTGACTGTATGTTCATAGTCGTTTTGTACTACTTTGACTCTCAGCGCTTGCCGATTGGTCATGGCTGGTGGCCGTGTAAACACCTTCCCCGCTGTGTGAACCAGTACGCCACCCCCACGGGCCCTTGACTGTATGCTCACTCTTATGTCAGTGGTGCCCCCCCAAGCAACAGGAACGTACACATTCTGCAAATCCACTCCGGATGCCAGAAAATCCCGCACGAGCTTTATAAAAGTCACTCGGCCTGCATGGAGTTCAGCTATGTGAACCACTACACTAGCAAAAAGTAGGTGACTGTGCATTTTCCTCTACCTTGATAGTCTGAATGCTTCAATTCCTCACGTCTCGGAAGCTCGCTAAACCCCTTGGCAGCTATGTGAACCACTACATTAGCCTACGTTAGCTACAGAAATGTATTGATCACGCAGTTCCACTTCAGATGCTGCAAAATCCCACAGAAGCTGTCAGTCGGTCTGCATGGAAATCAGCTACATGAACCACTACACCGTACGCTCACACTACCGAGACAGTCCGGACAAGTCGATTTCTCCCAACCCGCCGGCTACGTAAACACCTTTGCAGCTATGTGAAGCACTTCACTACCCATCTGTATCATTTCAGCGGTTCCCCGTAGCAACAAACCGGTACAAATCCCGCCATTCCGCCCTAGAAGCCGCAGAATCCCACACCAGCTGTATAAGCGAACCACTACACTAGCAAGGGTGCGCGGCTGTACGTTCACACTCGTGTCGTTCTACCTTGTCCCCTCGGGACACGCCAATTTGTCTTTGCAGCTATGCGAACCGCTACACGAGCCTACTGCATGTTTACGATCGTTTCAGTGGCTCCCAAAGACAACGGAAATGTACGAGTCCCGCAGTTCCACGCTGGACGCCGCCAAGTCGGCTGTGTGAACCACTACCCCGCTAATGGTTCCTGACTGTAGCTTTACAATCCCATCACTGGTGCCCCCTGCGGACTGCGGACTACCAATGGATTTGGAAAGCTTGGATGTCAGAAAGAAAGAAACCCGGGCAGGCTGATGAATCCGTCGTTTCCCTGGCGGAGGTAATCAAGCGAACGCTGCTCTTTGTTGTGTTTTGATGCGCCGAAGAGGAAGATGCGCTTCCCCAATCAAGTGCAACGTTTGAGTGGAGATGCGCTGTGATGTCTGGTAAACACTCATCATCAATTCACGCCCCCCCCAACCCCCGCCGCCGCCGCCGCATCGGAATCGAGCGTCGGCAGCGAGATCAGCGAGGGCTCCTATCCCGCCTCCTCTCTCTCTTTTTGGGGGCGTGCCGACGGTCATTCCCGTTTGGCCCCGTGTGACTCGCGTCACTCGACTCCCCCTTTCACGTCACAAAATCTCTGATCCACTCATACACCTTGCTGCGCTCCTGTCATGTAGAGGATCTTTGACTTGAGTTTTCGCCATAGGCCCTTAAATCCAGTAGAGACCTCCTGCCACATATAGAGGATCTTTGACTGCGGTTTTATGGCGCTACACCAAAAACACGTCGGCATTCCACATCAGCTACAGAGAGGATCTTTGACTTGTGTTTTTGAAGTAGGTCTATAAAAACAGCAAAGCACTCCTGTCATTAGGAGGATCTTTGGCCAGCAATTTTTGCTGTTGGTCCTTGAAAGCAGCAGAGCACTCCCGTCCGTATGGAGGATCTTTGACCAGCTTTTTTGCTGCCAGTCCTCAATAGCAGCAGAGCTCTCTTGTTATTTAAAGGATCTTTGACTAGTGTATTTTGCAGTCGATTTTGACGAGAATGCTCCTGTCATGTAGAGGCCATTGGTTCTTAAAACCAGCAAAGCGCTCCTGTCACGCGTAGAGGATCTTTGACTAACGTTTTTGAAATTGGTCCTTAAAAACAGCAGAGCACAGCAGAGCTGGGTGAAGAGCATCTTCACCCAGCATTTTTGCTGTAGGTTCCCAAAAATAGCAGCGCTCTCCTGTACATGTAGAGGATCTTTGACTAGCGTTTTTGCAGTAGGTCTTGAGCAGAATACTCCTTTCATGTAGAGGATCTTTGACTTGTGTTTTTGCCATAGGCCCTTAAAACAAGTAGAGACTTCCTGCCACATATAGAGGATCTTTGACTGCAGTTTGACAGAGCTACTTCAATATCGCGTCAGTATTCCTTTGATACAGAGATGACCTTTGACTTTGAAGTAAGTCTCAGCAGAACACTCGTATGGTATGGAGGATCTTTGACCAGCATTTTTGCTGTAGGTCTGCAAAACTATCCGCGCTCTCCTGTTATTTAAAGGCTCGGTTTAAAGTTTTGGCTGTAGGTCTTGAGCAGAATGCTGCTGTCGTATAGAGGCCATACATTCATACAACCAGCAAAGCACTCCTCCCACATTTAGAGGATCTTTGACTGATGTTTTCGCAATTGGTCCTTTAAAAACAGCCAAGCACTTTGGTCGTAAAAAGGATCTTTGACCAGCATTTTTGCTATTTTTAAAATAATGCGCTCTATTCACGTAGAGGATTTTTTGATTGCAGTTTCTAAGGAGCTACTGCAAAAAAACACAAAATCCCTCTTGTCTCCCAGTCTTGAAGATCCTTGACCACAATCTTTGCAGTAGGTCCTCGAACACAGCACAGCGCTCCTGTCGTTTAAAGGATCTTTGACTAGCTTTTTTGCAGTAGGTCTGGAGCAGACTTCCGTTGTAAAGAGGATTTTTGACAGACTTTTGCAGCTTTTAAGGAGCTGATACAAAAACACACCAGAACCCGTATAGAGGATCTTTAACCAGCAGTTGGTCTCGAGCAGAACGCTCCTGTCATTTTGAGGATTTTTGACTGCAGTTTTTAAGGAGCAACTGCAAAAACGTGACGACACTCCTGGTGTACCGAGAATATTTGACAAGCAATTTTCTAGTAAGTCATAGAGAGGATCTTTGACTTGTTTTTTCTGCTGTAGGTCTATTGCAAAAAGACTACATAGCTTCTGTCATATAGGGGATCTTTGAAAAGCAGTTTTGCAGTAAATGTTGAGCTGAACGCGCCTTTCATTTCGAAGGAGCTACTGTAACACTCCTGCACTTTTACAGTAGCTCCTTGAAAACAGCACAGCACTCCTGTTGTACGGTGGATCTTTGACCAGCCTTTTTGCTCTGGGTGCATAAAAACAACATGTAGAGGATCTTTGGCTAATGTTCTTGCAGTCCGTCTTGCGCTCCTTGTATTTTGAGCATCTTTGACTGCAGTTTTTAGGGCGCCACCGCCTTTATGTCCTTAAAACCACAGCCGTCCAACGGAGGATCTTTGAGTCGCGTTTTTGCAGTTGGTCCAGTTTGTCCTTAAAAACATTTAGAGGATCTTTGACCAGGATTTTTGCTTTAAGTCCTCAGAAATAGCAGAGCGCTCGTGTCATATAGAGGATCTTTGACTCGTGTTTTTGCAGTTGTTATTGTGGGAATCTTTGACTGCAGTTTTTAAGGAGCTGCTGCAAAAACACCAGAGCACTCGTGGTCCATAGAGGATCTTTGACTAGTGTATAGAAACAGAAGAGCACTCCTGGCGTTTAAAGAGTTTTTGCAGTATGTCTTTGATAGAACTGCGATTGACTGGCGACCAGTCCAGGGTGTACCCCGCCTCCCGCCCAAAGTCGGCTGGGATAGGCTCCAGCATCCTCGTGACGCTAATGAGGATAAGCGGCGTAGAAAATGAAGAGAGAGTAACGTAAAGGGAGAATCTTTGGTTAAAAGGCAAGAATTTAATCATCCTCCTTTCGGTGGCGAAGGTTTCGATTAGATGACGTCACAGAGACCACATGACCGCTTTGAGGCGGTCGCCATGGATTTCTACTGTAAATGTCACGCCTGCTTGTTTTAGTCCTCCATGTCCGCCATGAGGACTTTCTTTTTCTTTTACGTTCAGACGCCGCCTCGCAGCTGTTTGCGTTTTCAGCACACACCCTGTGTGTGTGTGTGTGTGTGTGTGTGTGTGTGATTTAAATGGAATCCATGTGACATTTTCGTCTCGATTGTCGCCTCCCGGTGCCTCTGAAGCGCAATAATGAACTAACAGGCTTTCTCCTGGTTGGGTTTTTACCTTCTTTTTCTTCACAATCTTCCCACTCGCAGCTAAAAACATCAAAGTGTTCCTCCCGCAGACCCGCCATCACCCCGGGACGCTCCCCAGGGCCGCGTTTTGTCGCATTCCGCCGGTTTCACTTTGGAGTTGAGTCCGCAAAAGCCGGAATTTTGCGCGCAAACCTCCGGTTTTGACTGGACTTCGTTTGCAGGCTAACAAGCTGACGCCACGCCACGCGCTCCAGCCTGACCAAGAGCTGCAAAAGCTCAAAACACTTAAAAAACAAAAAAAAGTCCATGCTTATTCCTTTAAAATGATTATTGTAGTGTATACGCTTGAAATAAAATTGTTAAAAACTCCAGCAGTGGGGAAAAATGGAGCAAAAGGCACGCGGGAACGTTGGTACTAATAACACAAACCCCTTTTTGGTCGAGTCCGAATACTGGTTTTGTTCAAGGAGCATAACAAAGCAGCGGGCGGCGTCTCTCAAGCAAGGACCGCTCGCTGTTGACGCGTGTTTGTTTCTGCGTTTCCCGAGCGCGGGCAGGAAGGAAGGTAGACGCCGTGATGACAACGGCGCCGTGACAGGCGGTAAACATCGGCAGTCAGAAAGGATTCTCATGTTCGTTACCTCGCTGTGTGTCCCCTCCCGGCGGTGCTTCACCTTCTCCGACGCGCCGCCTCTGTCGCCGTGGCAGCAGCCGTGCTGCAGACTTTATTGGGGCAAAAAAACGACATCAGGAGGTTGCCCACAGCCGCAGCTGCCTCACTGTCGATGTTCAGAGACACCTGTGATAGTTTGCGTTTTAGATTATTATTTTTGGCCGTACTTTTAAATGTATTTAATTAAAAAAAATTAAATAACACTACTAATAATCAGAATAGAGTACATAGCTTACATTAATAATAATATTATTAGTAGTACTATTGTTATTAATAATGTATATATATTTTAGGACATAAACTAATATTGCAATAATAATATCAAATGGTAATTTCTCTGTTTCTATTTATTTGATTTTAATTGAATGAAAGTAATATTTGATAATGTTATGTAATGAAATATGATATGAAAGTAATCCTTCCACTGATATTCATATTGAAATTAATACATGCATCCTCACCCTAATTAGGAAAATAAAAACATACTAATATTTCATGATCTAATGTTTAGATTTTTTTGGTTTCTACATAATGCCTGTTGTTTTGATTGATGTTTGCATTTTAATAATAATAACAGGATGTCTAATCCGGCAGCAGGCGCTCATCAACAGGAAAAGGCTAATTATGGCGAGGAGGCAGATGGGGAAGCGCGGCGTAACCTTTTCCCGCTCGTCGCCGCCACAAATGGAATTCAATGTATCAAAGGAAGGCCCGGTCCTCCTCTGTGGCTTTAATCGTAATTCATCTCCTCTGACTCGTCTAATGTGCTCTCTAAGTGGGAGCGGCGTATCAGGAGCCATCTTGCGGAGGTGATTGCACGGATTGCGGGGGACAAAGAACAAATTGATTGAAGATTCCTTTCAGGAGGGAGAGGGAAGTGAATTAAAGCCTGCCTGTTAATTCGTCCGTCGGCCCGCAGGCAGGAATTGCGCGGGACGTCCGTGTGCTTCATTCCCCGCCTGCATCGGCCGTGATGAATGGAGTCACTTTGCACACTTATTACGCCGAAGTACCCACCCCGTAGTGTCCACGCCGCTGTCCCGTTTAGGGCTTTATTGCACCTCGTAAAGTTGGACACGATGTTTTCACTACAACACCGCAGCTGGAGGGAAAGTAACCTTCAGTCGCCTACATCTATGTGCTAAAGTGCTAACAGTGCACTTTAAGTTGATATAAAGTTATATTAAGTGTGGGCCTATAGCGCTAACATTACACTATAATATAAAGTTATATTAAGTGTGGGCCTATAGCGCTAACATTACACTATAATATAAAGTTATATTAAGTGTGGGTGTATAGCGCTAACATTACACTATAATATAAAGTTATATTAAGTCTGGGTGTATAGCGCTAACATTACACTATAATATGAAGTTATATTAAGTCTGGGTGTATAGCGCTAACATTACACTATAATATAAAGTTATATTAAGTCTGGGTGTATAGCGCTAACATTACACTATAATATAAAGTTATATTAAGTCTGGGTGTATAGCGCTAACATTACACTATAATATAAAGTTATATTAAGTCTGGGTGTATAGCGCTAACATTACACTATAATATAAAGTTATATTAAGTCTGGGTGTATAGCGCTAACATTACACTATAATATAAAGTTATATTAAGTCTGGGTGTATAGCGCTAACATTACACTATAATATAAAGTTATATTAAGTCTGGGTGTATAGCGCTAACATTACACTATAATATAAAGTTATATTAAGTCTGGGTGTATAGCGCTAACATTACACTATAATATAAAGTTATATTAAGTCTGGGTGTATAGCGCTAACATTACACTATAATATAAAGTTATATTAAGTCTGGGTGTATAGCGCTAACATTACACTATAATATAAAGTTATATTAAGTCTGGGTGTATAGCGCTAACATTACACTATAATATAAAGTTATATTAAGTGTGGGTGTATAGCGCTAACATTACACTATAATATAAAGTTATATTAAGTCTGGGTGTATAGCGCTAACATTACACTATAATATAAAGTTATATTAAGTGTGGGCCTATAGCGCTAACATTACACTATAATATAAAGTTATATTAAGTCTGGGTGTATAGCGCTAACATTACACTATACATAAGTTAATATAAAGTTATATTAAGTGTGGGCATAGAGCGCTAACATTACACTATAATTTAATATAATGTTATATTAAGTGTGGGCCTACAGTGCTAACATTACACTATAAGTTAATATAAAGTTACAGTATATTAAGCATCGGCCTATAGTGCTAACATTACAGTATATTGTACGTTAATATTAAGCTATAAAAAGTGTGGGCAAATAGTGCTAACATTACAACCACATTTGAATAGCAAAATGGTGCTAGATGTGATTTTTCCCCGAAGACAAACATGTACAGTTCTCGTCCTACGTCATTTTCCCACTTTCCCCGAATGCTACCTTGGTCGTAGCTTTCCCCTGCGCTAGCTGGCCTGTTACCGTGGCGATGTCTGCGGGAGCCTGGTGACCTCCGGCGTGGTTGTTTATGGAAGCGGAGTGGCAAGAAAATGGAGTAAGAAAAAAGGTACGTGAAGGTTTGCAAACGCGGCAGGTTAACATCAGAGACATCAGGAAGTCGGCTAATTAGCGGCGTTGCCGTATCGCTCTCATCGCCGCCCGCTCGGTCTTTCAGGCTCGCCGCTTTATCAGCACGCCGAGATCTTCCAAAACGCTCACTAAGGTAATTTGTGCCTTTGGGCGTGTCCTCCACCCGACTCCTGTCAAAAGGAGGATCTTTGACTGGCGTGTTTGCAGCAGGTCCTTAAAAACAAAGTGCTCCTGTCATATAGAGGATCTTTGACTGGAGGTGCGCTCATTTTATGTAAAGGATCTTTGACTTTTTGCAGTGGGATTTTCCAAACAGCAGATAATCTTTGACATGCTTTTTTGCATCAGATTCTGAAAAACAGCTGAGCTCTCCTGCCATATAGATGATCTTGCACTAGCATTTTTGCAGCAGATGCTTAAAAACAGCATAGCTATCCTGTCGTGTAGAAGATCTTTGGCTTTTTTGGAGGTCCTTAAACTAGAGCATGCTCCTGTCATATAGATGATCTTTTTTGTGGTAGATGCTTATAAACCGAGCAGTCCTGTAAAATAGAGGATCTATCTTTAAGGACAGTAGGTCCTTAAAAACAGCCAAGCACTACAACTATATAGAGGATCTTTGCAGTAGGGTCTTCGAAACAAAAACACATTCCTGAAATGTAGAGGATCTTTGACCCGCATTTTGGAGTAGATCCTTGAAAACAGCAGAGTACTTGTGTCGTATAGACCATCTTTGACTAACGTTGTTGTTGTTGTGGAGTCTTTAAAGATAAAAGCTCTGTTCTTTCAAATAGAGGATCTTTTACGCGTGTTTTTGTGGTAACAGCAGAGCTTTCCTGACACATACACAATCTTTGACTGGCACTTTTGCAGACCTTAAAACCAGCAGAGCACTTCTGTCAAATGGATGATCTTTGACTAGCATTTTTGCAGCAGAAGCTTAAAAACAGCAGAGCTGTCCTGTCATATAGAGGATCTTTGGCTTTTTTGCAGTAGTTCCTTAAAATAGAGCATGCTCCTGTCATAAAGATGATCTTTGACTAGCGTTTTTTTGTGGTACATGCTTAAAAACCAAACAGTCCTGTAAAATAGAGGATCTATCTTTGAGGACAGTAGGTACTTAAAAACAGCATAGCTTTTCTTTTATATAGAGGATCTTTGGCTTTTTTGCTTTAGGTCCGTAAAATAGAGTTTGCTCCTGTCATATAGAAGATCTTTGACTGGTATTTTTGCAGTTCATAAAAACAGCAGAGCCCTTCTTTCAAATGGAGGATCTTTGGTTAGTGGTTTTGGAATAGGTCCCGCAAAACAGAAAAATGCTCCTGTCGAATACAGAATCTTTGACAAAGGTTTTTTTTTGGTAGATGTTTAAAAACAGCAGAGTGCTTCCATTATATTGAGGATCTTTGGCTCGTGTTTTAGCACTAGGTCCTTATAAACAGCAGAGAACTACTGCTATATAGAGGATCTTTGACCAATGTTTTTGCAGTAGGTCCTTCAAAACAGAAGCATGCTCGTGTCATTTAGAAAATCTTTGACTAACATTTTTCTGTTGGATGTTTAAAAACAGCAGAAGTTTCCTGTCATATAGAGGATCTTTGATGAGCGTTTTTGCAGTCAGTCCTTAAAAAAAACAACAAGAGTGCCCCTGTCCTATAGCAAATCTTTGACTAGCGTTTATGGAGTAGGCCATGGAAAACAGCGTGAGTGATTTTTTTGAATAGAGGATCTTTGACTCGTGTTTTAGCAGTAGGTCCTTAGAAGCGGCGGAGCACTACTTTATATAGAGGATCTTTGACATGACTTAGCGGTAGATGTTTATAAACAGCAGAGCACTTCTGTCAAATAGAGGATCTTTGACTTGTGTTTTTGCGGTAGCTGTTTAAGAACAGATGAGCCATTCTGTCAAATACAGGATCTTTGACTTGTGTTTTTTGCTGCAGGTCTTTCGGAACCTCGTGTAAGGACCTGCTCCATATTCGCCTGTCAAAGATCCTCTATTTTATAGCACAGGATTGATCAGCTGTTTTTAGAAACGCCGGCGGCAAGTTTTGAACTGAACTCGGGAAAAGGATTTTCAAGCTCTGGCTTCTCCTTGGCAATATGGCCAAGGAGAAGCCAGAGCTTGACACGGAAGTGCAGCTGAGTGCCGGTTGCCGACCAAAGATGGCGGAACCACCGGGACGGCATGTCAGCATATTGCGAGCGCGGCGCAGACGTGGTCGTTCCGCGACCTTGCGCGAGTCTAAGCGGCGACGCCCGGCCCTTTAAAAGCAGCGATGAACTCCGAGCCCGGCGGGTCAAATCAATCTGGTCTCGGGCTTCATTACCGGCAGAACCGGGGCGCTAACCCGTCAGCGTCATCCTCTCCTCTTTTCCTACCTAATTGAATTCCGCCGCAGACATGGGGCCCTTGGCCGCAGATTTATTCTATCCTGAAGTTGGACCGGACTCGTGATCTCCGGCCGGAGCGATACCCGGCGAGGCCTTCAAAGTCACCTCTTTTGGCGCGGTGAGCGGGACGAGCAGCAGGAGGCGCCCTTTTTTCTAAATCACTGCTTGAACTCGGGGTGTCCGGCAGGACTGCGATGAAAAAAAACAACTGGTAATATTATAGAGAAAAATATTGTCACTTAGTAGCCTGATTTTAAAGTAACCACATTTTCAAAATAAATATTAATTTTAATTTTTAAAAAAATGTTATTTTTGGTATATTAGCTGAAGGAATAAAGTCAAAATGTTATGGCAATAAAGCCATAATTATGTGATGAAATTTTACAGGCGGAAAATTAAAAAAACAACAAGAGTTGTGATTTTAACACAATAAAGTCACAGTTTTTACAAAAATAATCTGGTAATATTAATAAGACAAAATCATGTTATTTGAGTCTCATAAAGGTGAAATATTAAAGAAAAAATATTTGATAGCAAAATTATGCAATTAATTACAGGATATGAAAAATGACATGAATATACACATTAATAAATTAATACATAAATGCCATAACTAGTATTAAATATACTTAAATATTATAGTATTCATATAATACCTTCTGTTTTTTTGATATTATACAGTATTATGAGAAACAAACAAAACAACACAGTTGTACATTTGAGAAATTTAGCTTGTGAGAATATTCAGGAGAATAAAGTCAAAATATCACGGAAATAAAATCCTAATTGCAAGAAGAAAGTTGGAATTGGTGGAATAAAAATCAACAGCAGAAATGGGGGAAAAAAAGCTGTCACGTCAAAAGACAATCAAGTCAAAATGTTAGGAGAAAAAAGTTTCAATTTTGCGAGAATAAACTGAGGAAAAAATAATGTCAAAGTGATAGTTTAATAAAGTTCAAAATTTAGTGAAAAAGTCCTTATATGAGAAACAAACACCGCTAATTAAAATTGTAGTAATCAGTCAATTAGGTAATCATAAAGTGTAAATAAACACAACATATACAAAGATGATTTCAATAATATTTAGAAAGATAAAACAGAAATTGACGAGAATAAAAAAAGCTGCAGTTTTACCGGAACAAACTGGTAATATTATGAGGAGATATCATGTCAGAAATAATGATATCAAATATTGAAGAAAAAACATGTTTTTCTAAGTCAGAAAATGATGAGAAGCAAAATAAAATTTTGGGAGAATGAGTTTTTCTTTTTTTTTTTTACGAGAATAAAGTCAAAATATGAAATCGTGATCGGAGTTTTATGTGAATAAACGGGTAATATGCGGAAAAATCATGTCCTTTTACTTGCTTGGAGATGAAACCTTAAAGAAAAAAATTGTCTTTATATAAAAATATAACTGATTTTGATTATATTAAAATTATATTAAAATTATATTACTATACAAATTTTAATAACAAACAATTAATAAACATTAAAGAAAAAAATGAAACATGATTTTCTAAAAGTAGAGATAAAAAAATGAAATATTTGTAAAATTGGGTTGATAAAAAAATATTAAATATTATTGCAAAAAGAATTAATAATAAAACATTACAAAAAAGCAGAATTATTGCAAATGCGATGGACTGGCGACCCGTCCAGCGTGTACCCCGCCTCCTGCCCAAAGTCAGCTGGGATAGGCTCCAGCATACCCGCGACCCTAATGAGGATAAGCGGCATAGAAAATGGATAAATGAATAAAAATAAATCTGCATACATTTCAATATTCTCAAGAAAAAAAGTTGTAGTGAGGAAAGCAGCACGGAGTTGAAATATGATGGAATATTAAAAGAGTGATGAGAAACCAAATAAACGTGGTATTTTTGGAAAATAGGGGTTGGGGAAAAGTTTGAATATTATGGGAAGTCAAAAATTCCCATATTCCCATTCCCGATGTGTCACATGTGGGGGTTCGGCTCACGGTGGTGCCTGAAAAAAGCCCATTTCTTCACGTTTCCACACCATTGATGATATCCCCGTCCAGGCCGCCCCCGTATCGTTACGTGTCAGGCCGAGTATCGCCCGCCCGACTCCGGCTAGGTGTGATGTTCCGGAAGCATCGGTCCGTGTTGTCAAAAGGTATCAACTCTTTGCGCATGACCGAGCCCGAGCATGTGCGGCCCGACGTGAAAACGGCTGCAGTTAGCGGCGCCATTTTGCCGAGTGTCATCCTCTCCGGGACCCAAAGGGCTCCGCCGCAGAGCCGCCGAGGCGTGACGCTCGCACACACCGAAGGCTGTCGCTGGCGACATGCGAGGACGAGGTGTTAAGTGGCCCGTTTGCTAATGCTAACACGGAGGCTACGCCGACCGCCGCTGTCACATGACAGGAATGCTGGATGGCGTCTTTGTGTGCCGCCATCGCTGGTCTTTTACGTTAGATGCTACACAATACCCAACCTCCGTGCCCTGCCGAATGCAAACCTGCTAACTTAACTGGTACTGTATGTTACGTTATGTTATATACGACTGTATATACATTACTTTACGTTACATTACACTATGTTACACTGCATAACATTATGTTACATTACGTCACACTACGTCACACTACGTTACACTACACTACATTACGTTACATTACATTACACTATGTTACACTGCATTACATTATATTACGTTACATTACATTACACTACATTATATTACGATACATTACATTACACTATGTTACACTACGTTACATTAAATTACACTATGTTACACTACGTTACATTATGTTACATTACGTCACACTACGTTACGCTACATTACATTACATTACATTACACTATGTTACACTCCATTACATTACGTTACATTATATTAAGTTACATTACATTACACTATGTTACACTGCATTACACTACGTTACATTATATTACGTTACATTAAATTACACTACATTATATTACGATACATTACATTACACTATGTTACACTGCATTACACTACGTTACATTATATTACGTTACATTAAATTACACTATGTTACACTACGTTACATTATGTTACATTACGTCACACTACGTTACGCTACATTACATTATATTACATTACATTACGTTACACTACATTATATTACATTATATTACGTTACATTACATTACACTATGTTACACTGCATAACATTACGTTACATTACGCTACACTACATTATATTACATTACATTACACTATGTTACACTGCATTACACTACGTTACATTATATTACGTTACGCTACATTACATTATATTACATTACATAACATTACACTATGTTACACTACATTACATTACATTATATTACGTTACATTACATTACGTTACATTACATTGCCGTTACATTGGCAATACTGCATTACATTACGTTACATTAGCTACAGTATATTACATTACATTACACTATGTTACACTCCATTACATTACGTTACATTATATTACGTTACATTACATTACGTTACACTACATTACATTACATTATATTACGTTACATTACAAAGTTCCTAGTTCGTGAATTCTTCACTTACATTGGCAACACTGCATTACATTACGTTACATTAGCTACAGTATGTTACATTACGTTACATTACATGACATTACATTACACTATGTTACACTACGTTACATTGTGCTACATTACATTATGTTACACTACAATACATTACATTACATTATATTACATTACACTGTTATACTACATTGCACTACGTTACACAACGTTACATTGTTACACTACATTACGTTACATTACGTTACACTGTTACACTACGTTACATTACATTACGCTACATTACATTATGTTACATTATGTTACACTACAATACATTACATTACATTATATTACATTACACTGTTATACTACATTGCACTACGTTACACAATGTAACATTGTTACACAACGTTACATTGTTACACTACGTTACATTACATTACGCTACATTACATTACGTTACATTATGTTACACTACATTACATTATATTAGTTACACTATGTTACATTACATGACATCACATTACACTATGTTACACTACATTACATTACGCTACAATACATGACATCACATTACACTATGTTACACTACATTACATTACGCTACATTACATCACATTACACTACGTTACATTACATTACATTACATCACATTACACTACGTTACATTACATTACATCACATTACACTACATTACATTACATTACGCTACATTACGTTATGATACATTACGTTACATTACATTACATTACGCTACATTACGTTACGTTACACTACATTACACTACGTTACATTACATTACATCACATTACGCTACATTACGTTACATTACACTACATTACACTACGTTACATTACATTACATCACATTACGCTACATTACATTACATCACATTACACTACGTTACATTACATTACGCTACATTACGTTACATTACATTACACTACATTACATTACGTTAAATTATGTTACACTACGTTACATTACATTACACTACATTACATTACACTACATTACATTACATTACGTTAAATTATGTTACACTTTGTTACATTACATTACACTACATTACATTACATTACATTACATTACATTACGTTAAATTATGTTACACTTTGTTACATTACATTACACTACATTACATTACATTACGCTACATTACATTACACTACATTACATTACACTACATTACATTACATTACGTTAAATTATGTTACACTTTGTTACATTACATTACACTACATTACATTACGTCACACCATGTTTGCATTATGTTATGCTGTACGTAGCATAATTCTGTATGAATGACGCAATGTATTTGTCCGCTGCACTGCATTACGTTGCGCCGTATTACGCTTTACGCTATGTTTTTCTACGTCACACCACATTTCGGTAGCTGGAAGCATAGATTCTCTGTGTGTCACAGCTTAGTGGTAAGTGTTACATTTTCTTCAAGACCGGACCGTCCGGACCAGCGTTTGACCCAACTCGGGTGAAAAGTGGAGCCAGCAGAGTTCTGACCAGCCTTCTTCGGACACAGTGGTCTGGTTCAAATCCTTCCATCTCAATTTTTCTTCAAGGTTTTTTGTTGCCAAAGTGCTTCCATGACGGTCAGCCTTTTTTTTTTGCTACGTAAACAAACGCGCTTCCTTGCCAAACGATGCATTTATGTTTTCAGGAAAAGACAGTACTGGGACAGACGGTCCCCCGTGTCCGTCAGCAAGACAAACGATCCTCGCGTGCGCCGGCTTGCGCGTCGCCGTGCTGCGTGCGTGTCACATGTGCAGCAGATGGGAAGTTTGAAGGCGATGAGACGTTCCAGATGGGATGTATTTTAAGAAGAGCGCGTATCTCGGTGCTGAAGGTCTACCGCGCATTTGCATGCGTGATGGCGGGTCTGGCCGGCGACCAGCGCTGGCGGATCACTTATTTGATTAAACATGATCACGCTCTGCGGGGCCGACACCGCGTCAGGCGCCGTAGAAGTGCTGACAGCGGGAGGAAGCCTCGGGAATCTTTTTTTTTTTCTTCTCTCCGTGAAGGTGTTTGTTTCTCCCGGCTTCTCGGAGGAGAAAATGTGTTTGTGTTACGAAGTGATGGACGGGGCGGCCATTCAATCAACAAGTCATAAAAATAGGACAGAAATATTCCATGGGTGACCTCCGGGCACATCATCAGACTGGCCTGTTCTCTTCTTCTTCGGAGAGGATCTTTGACAAGCGTCTTTGCTCTCTCGGTTCTCATGATCAAAAGAAATCCTCCGGTCACATACTGAGGGTCTTTGGCTGCTGTTTTTACGGGCCTACTGCAAAAACAGCAATTAAAGATCCTCTAAATATCAGGAACACTCTTACTGTTTTTAGGGTTCTACTGCAAGAACACGTGTCAAAGATCACGACAAACAAAAATGTTTTTTCAAAGATCCTTTACATGACAGGAGTGCTTTGCTGTTTTTTAAAAAACCTACTGCCAAAAGACCAGTCAAAGATCCTCTTGATAACAGAAGTGCCATTTTTAAGGATCTATCTACTGCAAAAAACAAGACTCAATAATTTTCTACATGCCAATAACACTGCTGTTTTTATGGATTTGTGTGAAAAAACAACCGTAGACAAACATCATCTAAATAACTGCTATTTTGGGGGCTATCCTGCAAAAGCAGTCAAAGATCCTCTAGATGAGAGAGCTACTGTTTTGAAGGACCTAGTGTGAAAACACTATTTAGCAGCAGCGCCCTCCTGACAGGTAGAGGATTTTTGACAACAATGTTTAGTAGATCATCAAAAACAGTAGGGTGCTTGAGTCATGTTTAGGATCTTTGACTAGGATTTCTGTAGTATATGCTCAAAAACAGCAGATCACTCCTGTCATAAAGAGGATCTTTGACTGGTGTTTTTGCAATTGACCCTCAAAAACAGCAGATCACTCCTGTCATAAAGAGGATCTTTGACTGGTGTTTTTGCAATTGACCCTCAAAAACAGCAGATCACTCCTGTCATAAAGAGGATCTTTGACTGGTGTTTTTGCAATTGACCCTCAAAAACAGCAGA
>QODF01000189.1:439072-498930 GCA_024372805.1 Oostethus manadensis | reverse complement strand
GGGCCGCACGGTGGCTGAGTGGTTAGCACATTGGCCACACAGTCAGGAGATCTGGAAGACCTGGGTTCAAATCTCCGTTGGGCATCTCTGTGTGGAGTTTGCATGTTCTCCCCGTGCGTGTGTGGGTTTTCTCCGGGTACTCCGGTTTCCTCCCACATTCCAAAAACATGCATGTTAGGTTAATTGGCGATTCTAAAATTGTCCATCGGTATGAATGTGAGTGTGACTGGTTGTTTGTCTATATGTGCCCTGCGATTGACTGGCGACCAGTCCAGGGTGTACCCCGCCTCTCGCCCAAAGCCTGCTGGGATAGGCTCCAGCATCCCCGTGACCCTAATGAGGATAAGCGGTACAGAAAATGAATGAATGAATGAATATTACCACTATTATATCAGATAAGCTTGACATATTTTATCATATATGCTTTACATATTATCACTATTATATCATATATGCTTTACATATTATCACTCTTATATCAGATATGCTTTACATATTCTATCATATATGCTTTACATATTCTATCATATTTGCTTTACATATTACCACTATTATATCATATATGTTTTACATATTATATCAAATATGTTTTACATATTACTGCTATTATATCATATATTTTTGCAAAAAGCCAACAATCGGTCCTGAGACACTTTTGCAAAACGGAGCACCAATAAAAAGAGTGTGATCAAGTAGGCTAGTTTCTATGAGGGTCACGAGTGTAAAATCAACAATTAAAAAAATTAACTTGTCCAAACTGTCCCAATCTGGACTTTCCCTCCGCCGTGTCCAAAGTCAAAGGGAAGCAAACCTTCCCAGGACACTCGCCGTCAAACAACGGAAGCCTCGGGGGGACAAATCCAACGAGGCTTCAAATGTCACATGCAGTGAGGTCTCACTCTCCACTGCCAAGGGCTCCTCAAACAAACCTGATGATGATGTTGGTCCATCACATGTGGGGAACTTTAAATGACATTGTTGCAGTCAGTGCAAAGCGTCCCTGTCACATAGAGGATCTTTGACATGTTTTTGCAGTAGATACTCAAAAATAGCAGAAGGTTCTTGTTTTTAGAGGCTCTTTCCTTAAAAACATCAGCGTGTGACTGTCATGTAAAGGATCTTTGACTGACGTTTTTGCAGTAGGTTCTTTCAAAAAAACAGCAAAGCGCTCCGCCCATACGGAGAATCTTTTGACTCTTTTTTTATTGCAGTAGATCCTTGAAAAAAAGAGTAATGTTATCCACAGGATTTTGGACACGTTGTTGCAGTATGGTCTTTAAAAATAGCACAGAACCTTTGTCATATACGTGGAAGATTTTTGACGTGTGTGTGTGTTTTGCAGTAGATTGTTTCCCCCCAGTAGATCCTTAAAACGGCAGGATGCTCTCTAGAGAATCTTTGACTACAGTTTTTGCAGTAGGTGCTTAAAAACAACTAAGCGTCTCTGTCATATAGAGGATCTTTGACATGTGTGTTTGTTTTTGCAGTAGATACTCAAAAAGAGCACAACTGTCCTGTTTTTAGAGGATCTTTGGTTGTATTTACAGTGAATCTTTAAAAACAGCAGATTGCGACTGTCATATAAAGGATCTTTGACTGGCTTTTCTGCAGTATTTTTTTTTTGACATGTGTGTTTTTTTGCAGTACATACTCAAAAAGAGCAGAACCATCCTGATCTTTCACTGTTTTTACAGTAAATCCCTAAAAACAGCAGAGTGCAATTCTCATATACAGGATCTTTGACTGGTGTTTTTGCAGTAGTTTTTTAAAAACTGCAAACTGCTCCTCCCATACAGAGAGTCTTTGACCATTTTTTTGCAATAGAGCCTTGAACTTTGCAATTATGTTATGATGCGCAAAAACTGTTTTTTTTTGCAGTAGATCCTTGCAAACAGAAGTTATTTAGAGGATCTTTGACTTGTGTGTTTTTTACAGTAGTTACTTCCTCCCAGTAGATCCTAAAAGCAGCAGGACTCTCTTGTATTCTCAAGGATCCCCTGTCAGATAAATGATCTTTGACTTGTGTGTGCTTTTTCCAGTAGTAAAACGGAGCTCTGTTTTTTTTAGAGGATCTTTGATCGTTGTTTTTTTTTTTTTTTGCAGTTGGTCCTTAAAAGTAACTAAAAGTATGTAAAAGTAACAAAGTAGAATTTTGTTATTTAGACGATCTTTAAGTACATTTTTAAAATCAGCAGAGTGCAACTGTCAATTAGAAGATCTTTGACTGGTGTTTTTGCAGTAGGTTGTTTGAAAACATCATAGCGCTCCTGTCATACCGAGAATCTTTGTTTTTTGTAGTAGGTTGTTGAAAATAGCGTTATCATATCTAGAGTATTTTTGACACGTTTTTGCAGTAGATGGTTTTCCCCTATAGGTCAGGTCTGTCAAACTGGTGCCACGGAGGCCCGAGACCCAGCAGCACCACAGCAGGTGGTTTTAATGATCAACACCTCCTTCAGTTTATCTATCATCTTTTTGCCGTAAGTCCTTAAAAACATAAGTCGTATGGAGAATGTTGGACAAGTGTTTTTGCAGTACTTTCCTAAAAACAGTAGAGTGCGCCTGTCATTGGGAGGATCTGTGACTAACATTTTTGCAGTAGATCTTCAAAAACAGCAGAGCACTCATGTCACGCAGGGGATCTTTGCCTACCTTTTGTTTTTGTCGTAGTTCCTTAAAAGCATTAGTGTGCCTGTCATATAGAGGATCTTTGACTAGGGTTTTTGCAGTAGGCCCTGAAAAACGGCAGAGTGGGAGTGTCAAATAGACGGTCTTTGACTGGCTCTGCAAAAACAGCAGAGCATTCTTGTCATGTAGAGGATCATGGCTGCCATCTTTTTCAGTAGCTCCATACAAACAGCAGTGCTCCTGGCGTATAGAGGATCTTTGACGAGCATAAACATATCGGTTTTTGATTTGTATCTTTATTAGCTTTATTTTTGACTGCTTACTGATTTGCCGGGGTAACATGATGTGTTTTGTTGGCCGCTTTTCTGTCTGATAGGAAACTGGTGGGGTACGTGGTGGTGGCCTCCAGCCATGCGCCGTGCCAACGCTTGTGACGTTGGAAACGTGACATTCGGGCTGGAGGAGCGTTTAGCACGAAGTCATTAATAAAAGGCAGCAAATCAATACGGCCTTTGTCCTCCGCTATGGCGTCTAATTGGACCTGCCGGGGGCCGCCTGTTTGTTTCATTGCATATTTTCATTTCCCAGCTTTCTAGCTCACCCCGAAGCTAATTTCCCCGCAAAAGCCCATTTTGCGCGCTGGCGTTGGGCTGCAGCGTACGTTCGAGATGAACTCCACGAGCCGCCCCTCGGCAGTTGCGTCCGTCGGAGGACAGCGAAGAGCATCCCGCCGGCGGCTCCAATCTTGGCAACTACCAAACTTGATCCACTTCTTTTCCCTCTGCAGACACATCGAGAACTGGACGGGGCTGCAGACGCTGCGAGGCGTGGACATGGAGCTCTACACCGGACTGCAGAGACTGTGAGTGCCATTAGCGTGGGGGTCGGTAATAGAAAATCAGCCGGGTCGCCGTCCCGCTGCGTTCCACATCAGGGAAAGGACATTAGAACTCGCGCCGCTGCTCCAGCTCGTCTGGTGTCGTGCCGCTTGCCGACGCTCTGATGAGAGTGACCGCGGCGGCCATTTAGATTTTTACACAAGTGGCTTCTGCGGCGCCACGTGACCAGTTCACGAGGACATCAAGAGCTGCTCAATGTTGGATGAAACTACAGAGAAGTTTGCAAGCTCTAATTATAGCCGGGTCATTTAAAACTATAGAGACTTTTTAACCTTAATAATGGGAGGCTTGGTCTCTCCAATATAGTGTTTTCCTTTCCACTTTTCCATACACTCCAAATCATTATTAAGGTCTAAAAAAAAAGTAAATGGGAAGTGGAAACAAAACCCCCCATGTTGGGACAGACCTGGTGAGACATTATTAAGGTTGAAAAGTCAAATGAACGCCCTATCGTCGTGGCACTTTAAGAATGTAAACGGCACAGCTGCAAGTAGCTATAACTCCAAATCATTATAAAGGTTAAAAAAATGAAGAAGGGGAAACAAAAACAGCTCTATTGGAGTCCAATTCACGCCCTAACCCTCTTTGCATGCACTTTGGGTTTTCTAGCTATCTGTCTGTCTGTCTAAAAAAGTAACATCAGCTCATTTTTTAACCTTAATAATGACACAGCAAAGGAAAAAAGTCTCTTTGTCTTTCCAATGTAAGAGTTTTCTTTGTTCTTTTTTTCTTTTTTCACATGCACTACCAACTACTAGACACTATTAATGTCAAAGGCATAATATCCAGATCAATATTCAAGTTAAAAAAGACATTTCAACTTCATTTTTACAACCTTAATGCTGAAAAAGGAAAGGAAAAACAGCCACCCGGTCTCTCCAAAGCAGACTTTTTCCCTGGCGTTTTTTTGAGATCATTACGAAGGTTAAAAAAGTAATATATACCAACTTAATGTTTAACCTAATAAGGATCTGGAGTACATGACAAGGTAGAAAGGAAAACTCTGTATCGGAGAGACCAAGTCACGCATTATTATGGTTAACCAGTCCAAATAACGTCCTATCTTTTTGTAGCTTGGGTGAACAAACAGTCAGGCTATAATTCCAGCATGCAAACAGTCCAGTAAGACCAGCTTCTCAGCAGTTTTTTCAAACATCGTGCAGCTCTCGGCGTGCGTCTTAAACTGGTCACGTTGCACCGCAGAGTCCCCTTTTTGCTGAAATCTAAATGGCCGCTGCTGCCACTCAGTGGCCTCTCAGCAGACAGGATCGCTTGGTCTCTCCAATGTAGGGATTTTCCTCCCCACTTTCAAGCATTGTTAAGGTAAAAAAAAACCAAACAAAGTAGATAGATGGAGTTGAAATACATGAGAGGGTGGAAAGAAAAACCTCTACATTGGAGAGACCAATTTCAAAGGGTCTTTAGGCCCAGAATCATAAAGAGAAGCCATCTTGGCTAAAATAGAAAAAGTGTCCGAACACCTTTTCCCCAAAGATAGTCTCGGCGGGCAAAAAGCCGGATCGTGTGGTATCACTAATCCTAAACAATTTCTCATTTGTTGATACCGATGGTTGATACTTTTTCGTTCCCGTCCCAGCAACTGAGTCAGCAGTTTTTATAATCCCACCCGCCCTCTTCTTATTGGCTGCCTCCTGACCTCCTCCTGCTTCACCTCCTCTCGTCAAAAAAAGGGAAGCTTATTCTTCGACACCGTCCAAAGTCGGAGCGGGCCTCTCCCCTGATCCCACCGATCCCTCATCAGGGAGGCCAAGTGCAATATCACCAGCGGCAAATTAGCATTTTTCTCATTACCGCCCGCACCCCCATCCCTCCCTGCCCGACTGCCGTGTCCCTGTTTGGGGCGGCCGCGTACCTGCCCGCCCCGCCGCACACAGTCCCCGGCTTTGGCACTTGCAGCCCGGTGGTGCCGCGTTCCGACGAGGGCGGGACCACCGCGCAGTCATTCGTGAGAATGTTCAACGTGCGCCCTTAATGAAAGAGGCGCTCTGTTTACTCTTTAATTGGGAATAGATTAAAATAAAGTATCCACGAGAGAGTGATGCTGTTGTTGTTATTACAATGGCTGCTCCTGAACAGCAAACCGGGTTTCAATTCATATTTAACATTTTCATCTGCATTTCAATCGGCATTCAAAAACAATACATGCACTTATTTGCATGTTATGTCATTTTCTGTTCTGCTTTAAAGACACTGAAACCGTATGACACTGCAATGCTGTCACTTGAGCAATCTACACTTTGTCCTTCAACTCTCCTGCTTTTTCACGGAGCGTGGGCATTGTAGGCTCCGATCGCCAGTGTTCAATGTGTGGCCCAGCGGCCAGTTGCAGCGCAGTTTTTGTTTTTTTTTTTTAAACTGGGCCACGGCCTAAAAAATTTTAAAAAATGTATTCAAAAAAAATTCTATGAGAAAACTAAAAAAAACTGCAAAAATGAAAAAAAAAGTCATTAATTTTACAAGAATAAAAGCAAAACATAATAAAGTTTGAATTTAACGGGGAATTTTGTACTTTTAATATTATTAGGCAAAATAACATAATTTTAGTAGCAAAACTTGAAATGTAAAAAAAAATTTGATATATTTTTTTATTATATCAATGTAATAATAGTATAATAATAATTTTGAGAATAGAGTCAAAATATTATGGGAATAAAAATTGGCAAGAAGAAAGATACATTTTTTTTTTAAACTGCAGAAATGGGGAGAAAAAATTGCTGTAATTTCACAAGAATAAAGTCAAAATATTAAGAGAGGAAAAAAACAAAAAAAAGTTATTAACAATAAGTTTTTAGTACCATAGAGTTGAGATATTAAAGAAAAATGCATAATTTAGTTTTTCATAACAAACTGAGAAACAGAATAACATAAAATTGTGATGTTGGGGAAAGTTAAATTATTGGAATAAAGTCATATATATATAAAATCACATATCAATGTTGGTACTAATAATATATAATTATTTATAATAAAACTATATATATAATAGATATAATATAACTATATATAATAATAATATGCTTTTCACCCATTTAAAAAAAAATCCCACGCCAGGCGAAAACTCCACTCTGACCCCCCCGACATCACTTCCTGTCCGCCCACCATTCTGGTCCCCTAGGGGAGTGGTTCTCAGCTGGCGGGTTGGGACCCAAAAGTGTGTCCCAATGTCAGTGCATGCACCTCACCTACTTCATCTGCCGCCACGAGGCGCGTGCCGTGACAACTCAACTTACTCATGTTTACGCAGCTGCAGATATCTGCCGGAGAAGAGCGTGCCATAGGAAACAGTTAAAACAGTCCCGTAAAATATAGTTAAACCGACGTTTGGAGTTGAAAAATAACCACAATTTGAGTCACCACTCATATTTTTGGGTAAAAGGAGTGTAAAGGCGACTATAGGGGTGTTATTTCATGTCTAGAGGGCTCTAATCATTTAAAAAACTGTGTTTAGAAGGTTATAAACAGATTTTCTAGGCTCTAATTACAAAAACATTTCATTCATAAATAAGGAATCACTTATTAATAAAACACTTTTGTCCTTCTGCTGCTATGAGAGGAGTGAAGTGGTGATGTGACATTGACCAACGTTGTGTTTTATGTTTTACTGGCAGTGATGGCTACACCAGATAGGTAGGAAAGCCAGCTCGGAATTAGAACCGCATATTAGAAAAATGAATAGACTTACTGCCACCTTGGGCACGCTTGTTCACGCTCCTGTTGGGTTTTGGACTTTTTGTTTCCGGAAACGGCGGTGGTCGGGCTAGGCGGCTGGTGAACAAGCCCGGGCGTTCCAGCAAAAGCCTTCAACAGGACAAGCGGGCCTAATATAAATAAATATAAGCAACAACAGCCATTTGCTAAGCATAACAAGCGGGTTTGGACCGGAATAACTGCCGAAGTTCTATTATGATATGTCAATATTATATATATATTATATGTCAACCCGCGTTTTGGTGTCATGAGCCCTTTAAGCTTGTGTGTCCGTGTGAGAGCGACTGGCCCAAAGCGGTTCTGACCACGCGGACAGCGTGTCTGTTTGCTGTCCCGCCAGTATTTTTCCGTGCATTAACTGTGAGTGCCGTGGAACTCCATTTGTGCTACGTGAGTGTGTGCGTGTGAGGAAGCAATTAGACGGGAAACGGCCCCCAAGGTGTAATAATACTAATGATATGTGACAGACTGCAACGCCGCAGCGATCCCACTGCACTCGGCCCGTTATGGGCCGTGACCCAGTCCGTGTTGAACGTTGCACTTCTGCCAGGTTTTCCTGAAATGTGGAGGAAACGGGATTCTGTCCAACCCCACGGAGGCGCGACGGGAAGATAATTGGCAGCAGCTGAGTGGAATTAGCCCACCGCGTCGTTACGAGGCGCACGCTGATGATGTCAATGAGGGACATCTTTCATGACAACAACACAACTTCTGGGAAGCGGTCGGGATGCAAAACTGGGCCACTGAGAATTCCAATAACCCCCCCCTGAAAACCCCTGAGGATGTACTTTGATTTCTTTTGGGTGGCGTGAACGCGCACACAATCCACTCACTTTCCATGTCAAGTTTGCAAATCTCTCATCAAAGTGGCTTTCTATTTGCGGCTCAGCTCCGGGGCGCGGACTTCCACTCGGAATTAAAATTGGAATTAGATGAGGCGCGGCTGCTCGGACTCCAGGAGAGCGCTCGGACGCCATTTTGCCCTCACACGCGGCACTGCGTGCGAGCCCAAAGCCAGGCCCGAGAGGAAAAGCTAAAGAAACGTGCGCCTCATCTCGCGGTCCGGTCCCGTACAGACCGCAAGGCGGTCTGCAGATGTCCGCCGATCGCCACGAGCGTCTGGGACGGACGTGGCATCAAAGGGAGGTTCTTTTTTAACATACGGTTCCAACTCGGGGACAGGAAGCCTCATCAAACAATAACACTTTGCTTGAACTCCCCGAATGCTTGTAGGCTTCACGCCGCTGAAAAGCCGCTCAAGTCACACGGAGCAGACCGTGTGTCCGTCCAACAAGGAAGAAAATCACTTTTGCCATAATATTATAATCTTTTCCCCAAACAAATTTTCCCACAAAAATACAACTTTATTTTGTTTCTCATAATATAGAAAAAAAAAAAATTAATCCCCGTGCAACTAAAATGACTTTTTTTTTAAATTATTTCTCCCTCATAATATTAACAAATATTTTTTGTAAAATGGCAGCTTTTTTTGTCACGATGTTTTCTCTTAATTTTGACTTTTTTCTCACAAACTTACAGCTGTCTTTTCCGTGTTTGTTGTTTTCCAAACATTTCAACTTTCTTCTTTGATTATGACTTTATTCTCATATTATTAGAACTTTTCCCGCAGCCGACTTTTACAAAAATGTGTTTGTGTTTTTTTCTCATAATATTCTGATTTAAAATGATGCTGCTAATTATTCTCTTGTTTAATTACAACTTATTTTCTTAATATTTTGACTATATTAGTGTAAAACTACTACTGATTTTTTAATTGCATTGTTTTTTTATTTCTTCTTGTCATTATGGTTTTAGTCCCATAATTTTTTGTAGCATTGGAACTTTTCCTGCAAACAAATTTTCTAAAAATTAAGTTATTATTGTTTTGTTTCTTTCTCATAATATAATAATTGTTTTCTGGCCATCATCCTAATATAATATTTTAAGATTATGCTACTAACATGACTTTATTTGTCCTCATAATAGATACGTAGATGCAATGAGGATAGGATGTTAATTGGGCTTTTTAACGTCAACAATGGGTCAAATGGTCTCTCCAATATAGATGTTTTTGTTTCCACTTTCTAAGTACCTTTTTTTAACCTTAATAAAAACTTAGTATTATAGCTACTTAAAAAAAAAAAGTTCCAACTATTTAAACTTTTTTTTTGTTGTAAATTTTCTTCTCATAATTGACGTTGCTCCCGTATTATTTTGACAAAATTCTCATAACATTTAAACTTTTCCCGCAATCTACTTTTCTAAAAAGGACACCTGTGTTTGTTGTTGTGTTTTTTTTCTCATAATATTCTTATTTTAAATGATGCTGCTAATATGATGCTATTGTATTGTCAAAATATTGGCATTATTCTCATAAAAATTAACATTTTTTCTCATTAAATTACAACTTATTTTCTTAATATTTTGACTTTATTCTTGTAAAACTACTGCTAATAATTAAATCTTGCTTTTTTTTCTGGTACATTTTTTGGTAAAGTTTTTTTCTTGTCATTGTGGTTTTAGTCCCACAGTATTGTGACTTTATTCTTGTAGCATTGTAACTTTTTCTGCAACCGAATTTTCTAAAAATTAAGTTATTATTCTTTTGTTTGTTTCTCATAATATAAATATTGTTGTCTGGCCATCATCCTAATATAATATTTTAAGATTATATTACTAAAATGACTTTATTTATCTTCATAATAGATCGATAGACAAATGCAATGAGGATAGGGTGTTAATTGGACTTTTTAACCTTAATAATGGGTCATACGGTCTCTCCAATATAGATGTTTTTGTTTCCACTTTCTAACTACCTTTTTTTAACCTTAATAATGATTTGGTGTTATAGCTACTTTTGACAGTTGATTACACTTGAGTCTACTTTCTCCCCTCTTTTTTTCTCCTCTGCAGAACCATCATGAATTGCAACCTGAATGTGATCCAGGCCCGGGCGTTTGCTCAGAACCCGCACCTCCGCTACATGTGAGTAACCAACGGCATTCCCGCCGCCCTTGAGAAGATTTATTATGATGTGTGAGGTGCTGGGCGTGCATATGGCCGTCGATGAGTTGATGTTGATAGGGAGTGGCTTTGGAGGGAGGGGGGCCGGCGGGAGGCTCGGGAAATGGTGCCGGCGCCATTACCGTCGCCGTGCACATGCGCCACATCTTAAATGAGACATCCATTATTTGCCCGGGATAATTGGATTCCCATCTGCGGGGCCTCGACATGCCGAAGAAGACGCGGCTCCATTTAGCCGCCGCTCGCTAAATGGACAATTTGTCCAGTCGCACCGAGTGCCGGAGTGCCGGGCGGAGAGCAAAGTCATTTCTTTAACAAAAGGCTGACGTGTTAGCGTATGACAGCCTGTTATCGGACGGTTATTTTCCAGATGCAAAGACGGCAAGGAACTACGCGGCAGTCTTTTTCACCTGCCCACGCCGCCATTTGCAGTTCGCAGTTGCTGACCCGGGCGCTTGTGTGTGTGTGATTATTTCAAAAGAAAAGGGTGCCTTTGTTCCAAGTGAAGGGTCTTGTGAGTGTGTTTTGTGGTAAGCATATGCAGTGGTGTGAATATGTGTTTGCCCCCTTCCTCGTTTCCTACTACACCTGAACACAAAATGCTGTTTTTTTTTTACACTTGTTATTAGCAGAGATAAAAATGCAAAACTTTAACACATGGTCCTGTGTGAAAAAAAAGATTTTAGCCTAAAGGTAACAAGGGTTTGGGTCCCCCTTAGCTGCAACAACTGCAATCAAGCGTTTTTGAAACCTTGCAAGGAGTGCTGTGAAGGAGTTTTGCAGAATTGCTGTCATTCAGTCACACTGGCGGATTTCCAGCATGAAGCCTTTTTAAGGTCACGCTACAGCATCTCAATAGGATTCAGGTCAGACTCCAAAGTCTTCAGCCAATCAGAGGTGGACTTGCTGGTGTGTTTTGGATCATTGTCCGGCGGCAGAACCCAAGTTGCTTTCACGTCACCAACGGATGGCCGGACTTTCTCCTTTTAGGATTTTTTCATGCGTCCATTTACCACAGCAAGTCTTCCAGGTCCTGAGGCAGCAAAACAGCCCCAGACCATCACACTACCACCACCATGTTTTACTGTTGCTATGATGTTCTTTTTCTGAAGTGCGGCTTTACTTTCACGCCAGATTTAACGGGACACACACCTTCCACAAAGTTCTACTTTTTTCTCGTCAGACCACAGAGGAGTTTCCCAAAGGTCTTGGGCATCATCAAGATGTTTTCTGGCAAAATTGAGACGAGCCTTAAAGTTCTTTTTGTTCAGCGGTGGTTTTGGTCTTGGAACTCTTCCAGGAACTGGAACTAGGAACTCTTCTTTCTTATGGTAGAGTCATGAACCCTGACCTCAACTGAGGCAAGTGAGTCATACAGTTCTTTGGGTGTTGTTGTGGGGTCTTTTGTGACCTCTTGGATGAGTCGTCACTCTGGGCCCTTGGGGTCATTTTGGTTGGCCGGCCACACCTGGGAAGGTTGACCACTGTTTATGTGGATTATGACTCTCACTGTGGTTTCCAAACCTTCAGAAATGGCTTCATTTAGATTCTCTTAGGAATTTGCAAAACATATGTTGTATACTGGAGTTTTTCTTTGATGTTTAGAAGGTTCCTTAAAGAATCAGTTGGAAACAACAACACGCATCTTAGGGTAACTGAGACTGTCTTCTACATTTACATTACACAAACGAGTATGTTGGGTTGGTTGGAAAACAGTTGAACACAAAAGTACTTATGTCGGGGTGGTTGAGACGATCTTCAATGTTTACAAGAAACACATTAGGTTTTTTGGAGACCCCAAAATGTGTCTGATGTTACAGACACAAGCACGTTAGGGTTTTTGAAGACTCTAAATTGTCCCTGCCGCTTGGTCAAAAAACGATGTTGGGTTCTTTAAAGAACAGTGAGATACAAGAGCACGTACGTTAGGGTAATTAAGTCTGTCTTCGAAGTTTACACCAGCAAGACCTGATGTTCTTTGAAGACCCTTAATTATCTTTGATGTGAACAAAAACATATACATTAAGGTCTTTGAAGACTTCAAATTGTCCTTGATGTTTAACATAGGTTTGTCCGAGAAGTACCTTAGGTTTGCTTAAGTCCTAAACTCTTCCGACACAGTCAGGAGATCTGGAAGCTCTGGGTTTGAATCTTTGCTTGGATGTCTCTGAGTTTGCCTAGTGACCAGTCCAGGTTATACCCCGCCTCTCACCCAAGAGTTTGTTTCCCACACAAGAACACACCAGGTTAGGCTAATTAAGTCCGTCTTCAATGTTTACACAAAAAGACGTGAGTTTTTTTTCGAAGACTCTTAATTCTTTTTATAGCTAACAAAACGTTTGTCACTGAAGACTCCAAATTGTCGTTGATGTGTATGAAAGCATACGTTAGGTTTGTTCGTGCACCAAAATTGTCTTTGATTTGCACCAAATCAAGTAGGTTAGTTTTGCTAAAGTCTTGAAATCTTTGGACTTGACAAAACATTAGATTTGTGTAGGACTACATTTCTTAAACAATCACTTGAAGACAAGAACGTGACTGGGCAACTTGCGGTAACTGAAACTGTCTTTACCTTTTACAAAAATAAAAGGTTAGTTCTATGGAGAGTCAAATTTTGTCTTTGAAGTGAACAAAAATTGTGCGTTAGGGTCAGGAAAACTAGCAATTGTCTAGTCCTTAAAAAAAACAGTTAGAAACGAGTACACATACGTTAGGGTAATTAAGTCTGTCTTTAATGTTGACATAAAAATACGTGAGACTCTTAATTTGTCTTTCCAAAAACATTAGTCTTTGAAGACTCAAAATCGTCTTTGATTTTTTACGAAAAAACATACGTTAGGCCTGTCCGTAAACTGAAATTGTCTTTGATGTCAAATGAATTAAGTTTGCTAAAGTCTTCAGACTTGGAAAAAATAAAAACAAAAATTAAGATTCAAGAAACACCCTTACCTTAGGTTTTTTATCAGGATCACCGGAAACCGGTAACTGAGACTGAGACACTGTCCCTGATCCTTACAAAAATGATAATGTTGGATTCCTTAAAGAACAGTTGAACACAAGAACTTTGTCTTTGGTATTTACGCAAAAAGAGGGTAAGGTTCTTTGAAGACTTCATTGTTTTCAAAGTCATCAAACACACATATGGTTGGTTTCCTTAGTGAGTTGAAAACAAGGGCATGGGGTCATAGAAACGGTCTCCAGCATTTTCAAAAACACATTAGGGCCTTTTTACAAAAAAAACACGTTAGGTTCTCTGGAGACTCGACAAAAACCCGTTCGGGTTCTTGAAGATTCGGAATAGAAAAACAAAAGAACAGATGAACGCACGAACACGTACGTTAGGGTCATTAGGACTACACAGAAAAACGTGAGGTTCTTGAAGACTCTTAATTGTCTTCAGAGTTAACTACTACACGCTCCGTAGGTTCCTTCACCAGTTGAAGACAGGAACGCAGAAGTTGGGGTAATCAGACGGTCTTACAACATTTCCAACAAAACACGTTAGGTTCTCTGAACACTCAAAGTTGTCATTGAACAAAAAGCACTGTCCTTGAAATTCTCCCTGGTGCTTAGAAAAATAAGTATTTTGGGTTCCTTGAAGACCAACTGAGCACAGGAACATGCAGGTTGGGGTAATTAAGACCGCCTCATATTTATGGTCGTACGAGTTGGTGTGTCGGGGTGCACTTTGGGGGTGCGTATGGACCTCCAAAAAAGAAGCAAACTACAGTGCTGGTCTGTCCCTTCATCTGCTGGGCTGATGGCGAGACCTAATCAAAGTCATCTGCATTTAATGAAACGTATTAATCCTCCCTCCACTTTCATTTTCCGGCCAGACGATCCGTTTTGCGAGACAAATCAAGTAAGTTCCCTCAGATAATTGCCGCGCAGACGGGCGGGCCCTCAGCGGCAGCGCCACGGTCGTGGACGGCGGGAGCTATTTAGCGCCACCTCAGAGAGCTTAACGGAGCGCACTTCCGGTTAATGGCGGAGATATTAGGCGTTATATCGATGTTGATCATTGTTAACGACGTGTCTGTTTGTTCATAAACGCCTGCTCCCGCCAGACGCAGCAGTATTTGCATTGTCGCGAACCGTGGATCAAAGTCTTGCTGCGACTCTGCTTTCACGGACTCACCGGTACTGGACGGAAACCCCAGTTTCACTGACTTAGAGATTGGACTTTTCACGGGTGCTTGATGAAGACTTGCGTTTCACAGACTCGTAAACAGAGCCTCAAGCTTCCTTGACTCACGGGTGCGCCACGAATACTTGAGTTTTACTGACTCACGGGTGTTCAACCAAGACTCCAGTTTCACCGACTCACCATCACCGGACAGTTACTGGGTTTCACCGATTCAGAGGTACTTGACAAAGACTCCGTTTTGATTGGCAAACGGGTACTAGACAAAAACGGACTTACTGGTGCTCGATGGGGACTCAGGTTTTACGGACTCACGGGTGGTGGATGAAGACTGGAGTTTCACTGTCTCACAGTTATTGATGAAGACTGTAATTTTAAAGACTCCTGGTTAGTCAACGTAGACTTGAGTTTCACTGATTCTGCTGTACTTGACAAAGACTTGGGTTTATTTATTTACATTTTAAAGAGGAATACCCCCTTGAGATGCAGCATCTCGTTTTCAGGGGGTTTCATAGTCTCACGGGGGCGCCACGAAAACTCTAGTCGTTCACTCACTTGTGACTCAAGTTTCTCAGGCCCTTGGCTACTCGCTAAAGACTCAAGTTTTTGATGAAGACTAGAGATTTCCAAACTCATGGCTACTTGAAAAAAACTGGAGTCGCACTGACACAAAAGACACGAGTTTGACCGATTCTTGGGTACAGGAAGTCTGGCATTTCACCGACTCAGAGATTCTCGATGAAGACTTGACTTACTCAATACAAACTCAACAGAATGGTTTCACTCACTTGCATTTCACTGACTCACGGGTCCTCGGTGAAGTCTCGAGTTTCGCTGACTGTCAGGTACTCAATGAAGACTTGAGTTTCACAGGTTCACGGGTACTGACACAGACTCGGGTATCCATGAGTCAGTTTTACTGTTTTACTGACTGGTACTGGAAGACTGGTATTTTACTGACTTATGGATACTTGACAAAGACTCGAGTTTCACTGACTCACGGAGATTTGACAAAAACTCAAGTTTCACTGACTGACGGTCGCTTGAGGAAATTTTCGAGTTTCACTGACTCACAGGCACTGAATGAATACTTGAGCTTCACTTGCTCAGGGGTACTCGATGAACTCTCAAGGTTTACAAACTCACTGGGGCTTGAGGAAGACTCGCATGTACTCCAAGACTGGCGCCAGTTTCACTGACCCACGGGTACTCGACGAAGACTCGAGTTTTATGGCTTCTTTTTGGCAATTTTTTTGGTTATTTTCCAATGTGGGAGCGGTAACTATCATGAATACCTGGTGGGAGGATCAATGGCATACTTATGTCCAGTTCTTGTGACTGATTTTGCGTCTAGAGTTGTGTTACTTAGCACACTGCCGTGGGTTTGGACTTTTGAGTGTTGTTCGGTCCATTTTTACTATGCAAGGTGGGGTTTTGCATCAAAAACTGACATGGATCGCGGGAATTAAACGGCACATGAAGGTACGCACGGATGCGGATGAGCAGGCTTTGCTTTTTGACCTACTGCGCGTCGTTGTTTTTCCCTGCTGGATTAACAGCAAAGATGTTTACATCCAAACGCAGCGAAATGAACCCTCTGGGGAAGTGTTCATGTCAAGATAAACGCGCTTTAAATTCATGTTTTGGAAAAAAAACATAGCCAGCGTCTGGTACACGGCGTCCTCATGACTGATGGATGGTTGCTAGGCGACAGAGCGGCCGTGATGTGATGATGTCAGAACGAGATCAATTAATATGCGCAAGCTTTGCCTCCGACTTCACTGATGTCCGCGTGCTCGCAAACATCAGAGGCTCCGCGAGTTCTTCCTCTGGAGTCATCACGCGTTGGCCAAACTGGGCTCTGAACTACCAGGCAGGATTTCTTGTTTCGGATAAGTTTGAGCAATGAAGTCTGGATATGCCGTACTTTATAGCTGGTTCGCTCCTTCGCAGGATGCGTCACCATGGTAACTTAGGTACTGGACTTAACCTGCTCTAGAAGCTTGCATTTTGTGCATTTTGCGCCTATCAATTGAAACAATAAAAAATATTACACACCGACAATTATGACAAATATTTGCTGGGGATTTAACTATCTAACCGGCAAATAAATACGGTTAATAAGCATCACATCAAGAACGGTTTCTAATATTTTGCACCTATCCTGTCCCGAAACAAGCCAAAATATTACTAATCCCAAATCACAGTGAAAAAATATTTCACTAACAATGCTAAATAAGCTAACCGGCTAAGTAGTTGGCAAATAAATACGGATAATAAGAATCACATTTTGCACCTTTCATGTAATAAAACAGCCTAAAATATTACATACCCAAAATAATGATTCATTTTTTTGTTTCAGTCTTCATTAACGATGCTAAACAAGCTAACTGGCTAAAAAGTTGGCAAACAAATACAGATCATAAACACCACATCAAGACTGCTTTGTAATATTTTGCGCCTATCAAGTGCAAAACCACCTAAAATATTTCAATTCATTATTAATTCTTGTTTTGGACTTCATTAACTGTGCTAAAAAAGGAAACTGGCAACGTATTTGACAAATAAAAACAATAATTAACACCACATCATCAGCTGTTTTTAATATTTTGCACCTATCAAGTATAAAAACACCCTAAAATATTATAAACCTTAATTCTGTACCGATTTTTGTTTTGGACTCCACTAACTATGCTGAGCAAGCTAAGCAGTTGGCTAAGAAATAGAGATAATCTGCATCACTGCAAGATTTGTTTCTAATATTTTGCACCTATCATTTATCCAAAGAACCCAAAATATTACAAAGAAAAATTATGGCAAATGTTTGTGGTGGAATTCAATAACTATGCTAAACAAGCTAACTGGCTAAGTAGTCAACAAAGGAATTTGGGGAGCAAGCATCTCTCCAAGAGCTGTTTCCAATATTTTGCACCTATCATGGATTGAAACAATCTAAAATATGACAAACCCAAAATAATTATTTATGTTTTGTTCCAATCTTCAATAACTATGCTAAACAAGCTAACCGGCTAAGTAGTTGGCAAACAAATACGGATAATAAACCACACACCAATTACTGTCTAATATTTTGCGCCTACCATGGATTGAAACAATCTAAAATATGACAAACCCAAAATAAATATTTATGTTTTGTTCCAGTTTTCAATAACTATGCTAAACAAGCTAACCGGCTAAGAATGCTAAGTATGCTAATGCTAACCACTATGCAAAACGTACAAGTGTACCTACCACGCAGCAAAACAGGTATCAACCATGATCCCTGTTCTTGTTTTGATGTTTTAGGGATTGGATTCCGGTGTTCCCGATGTCGTGTCCGGCGAGCGGGTGAAAGCTCTCCGTTTTGCACGGGCCGACTTTTACCTTCGTGGCGTTTGCCTTGCTAACGGCGCGGCTCCAAATGAGTTATTTTACAACCACGCCGCCAAAATCCACTCGATTACTGAGCGAGAGATGAATTCGGAGGGCGTTGAACGCGAGCCCGCCGCGGACTGACTGATTGACGTGAAGGTAAATAGAAATTGCTCGGCGCCGCACTCGAGCATTAAATCGGCGCGGCGTACGCCGGCGGCGCCTCAATATTTGATCAGTCCTCAGAATGAAGGCGCTGGCGAGATGCAAACATGAAATCAGCCAGCTGACACTGTTTACTCTCCACGCCCGCCCAAAGTCTGCCTCTGCAGTCGGAGATCTCGGCAAAGCAGACACGTCCCGAAATAAATCATCTTCGTCTCCCTCATGGGACACCCCCCCCTCCCTCCCCCCTCCACCTACCAGTAATGAAGTCATGAAAAGCGTGACGATAACCGTAGATCGGGGAACGGACCACTCGGGTCAACAAGGCAACAACAGTTTTCGTCTAGGCTTGCAGCGGTTCCCTTCTTGCGACACTTACACTGTATTTACTGTCGTACACACAATCTTTGAGTGGGATTTTTGCAGGTGCTCTTTAAAAACAGATGAGTATGGAGCATCTTTGATGTTGTTTGCGGGAGAGCCGGAAAAAAAGCAGTGCGCTCTTGTCTTTGAGCGGCTCTCGGCTCAGTATTTTTGCAGGAGGTCTTTAAAACATGTGATATAGAGGATCTTTGATTAGCATTTCTGCGGGTTTTTATTTAAAAAACGTGTCATATATATATGATCTTTGACTAGTTTTTTTTAGCGCTTCTTTGAAAACACAGAATGCTCCTTTCTGCGGGAGATCTTTTAAAACAGTGGAATGCTCCTCCCCTAAAGAAGATCTTTGACTAGTGTTGTTGCAGTAGGTCGGTGAATTAGGCAAGCACTCCTGTCACGCAGAGAATCTTTGATTAGCATTTTTGCAGCAGGTCTTTTAAAACAGTGGAGAGGTCCTGTCACATAGAGGATCTTTGACTGGCATCTTTGCAGAAGGTCTTTAAAAACAGCAGCACACTCCTGTTACGGAGTATCTTGTATCTTTGACAGTGGGTCCTTAAAAACATCAGAGCACTCCTGACATATAGTGGATCTTTGATCAGCCTTTTTGAAAGAGGCCCCTAAAACACGTAGTGTGTCTTTACAAACAGCTGAGTGCTGTTTTTGCTGTAGGTATTAAAACACAGCAGTGCGCTCCTATCGTATAGAGGATCTCTGACTAGTGTTTTTGCAGTAGGTCGCTGAAATCCTGTCATCTAGATGATCTTTGACTAGTTATGTGTGAGTGTTTCTTTTAAAATACCTAGTGCTCCGGTTACATATACATAATATGCCCTCATATAGAGGATCTTTGACCAGCATTTCTGCAGGAGGTCTTTTAAAACAGTGGGGTGCTCCTGTAAATAGAGGATCTATGACTCGTGCTTTACATTTGGTTGTTGAATTTAGAGGATCTTTGACTGGCATTTTTGCAGTAGGTCTTTAATAACAGCAGAGTGGTTCTGTCATGTAGAGGATCTTTGGCATTTCTGAAGGAGGTCCCTACATACGCGTCATATAGAAGATCTTTGCCGAAGTATTCACAGTGTGTTTTAAAACACAGCAGGATGCTCCTGTCATATGTACAATCTTTGACTCAGTAGAAAACAGTAGAACGCTCCTGTCATGTAGAGGATCTCTGACTAATGTTTTTGCAATAGGTTGTTGAATTAGAACGGGCGCTCCACACCCTAGCCGCCAAATGAAGTCCGTCGAGAAAGGTGTGCTAAGAGGGTCGGCAGCTTTCAGCTCTTCTCCGCCGCCGCGCCGTCCTCGTTTACGTCCCGCCAGTGTCAAATGAAAGGTCAACGTCTGGATGGCAACTCGAGTCTTTATTCTAATGTGTGGGGAGAGAGAGAGAGGAGAGGCCCAATAAATCTGGAGGGAACGTTGTCACAAGGGGAGGAGGAAAGGTCAGTCGTGCTGGGGAGGTGTGTGTGTGTGTGTGTGTGTGTGCGTGTGAGAGAGTCTCTCATTAAATCTTCCAGGCTACATTTTCTTATTGCTAAATGTCACTTTCATACTGGGGTCAGCCGGCCAGCGGGCCCGAGAACACCTTTAATTAGAGCTCTGCTTCTTCTCTGTTTGTCTTGTCAGGAGCTTTCTGCCGTCTCTTTGCCGTTCCTTCATACTGGAAGACGAAACGTACGCCGGCCGTCTGTATTTGTTCTTTGTCAAAGATGGGAGGACATTTGGCGAGGTTGGGAGTTGATAACCGATCACGGCCACTGACGGGAATAACATTCAAGACTACTTCTAGGTGTCGTGACTGACATGTAGAACGACCAATGCCTGCATGAAGGAGCCGCATGACCGACCAATCACTGGTGCTGCTTGTAATATTTGATATCTGGATGGAACCATGTTTGCATGCGTTACGTGAACAAAGCTAACCAGTCAATCACTGGTGCTGTGAGTCATGATTGACAAGTAGACCGACCAATGGTTGCATGAATCATGACTGAAAAGACTGACCAGTCACTGTGTGTAATGAGTTGTATGTAGGCCGAGCAAGTTTTAGACGACTAATGAATCCAAAGACCGACAAATCCATACATTTAATCACTGACATTTAGACTGACCAATGTTTGCATGAACAACGAATCAACAGACCGACCAATCACTACGTTATTGATTGGTATGTAGTCTGACCAATGTTTGCATGACTACCGACTCAACAGACCGACCAATCACTACGTTATTGATTGGTATTGAGACTGACCAATGTTTGCATGACTAATGACTCAACAGACCGACCAATCACTGCATGAAATCACTGACATGTGAAGGCCGCCCAGTGTTTGCACGATACAAGAACGAGTCACGTGACCGACCAATGACTGGTTCTGCATGTAACGTCCAGTGACGAATGTTTGCACGATGACTGAGCAACGACTGGTGTGATTGACAGGTAGACTTACCACCGCTGTCCCTACTGGAGAGTCAGAACTTTGTGTTTGTGTGGCAGGTTGTGAAATGTCTGGGCTTACCTGGCCCGAGGGTGGCCAAGGTGTAGGAGTAATACGCTGGTTCTAATCAGTGTTGCCGGGCCCAAAGAAATGACTTAGGTAGCTGTGGGGCATTTCTGAAGCGGTAATTACATCAGCTGTCATAACAGCGCGCTGTTTGCTGTCGGAGCTGATAAAAAAAACATCAGCACACCTTTCCACACAAACACCTCGTTTGCCTTTCGGAACAGAATCCCAACCCACCTTTTTCCTTGACTCTTTCTCACACGTTCTTCTGAGGTTGCATGGACAACCTTTGACTAATGTTTTGGCAGTGGGTCCCGAAAAAGCGGAGCTCTCCTGCCATATAGAGGATCTTTGACTAGTGTTTTGCAGTGGATCCTTAAAAACGCGCCAGTCATAGAGATGATCTTTGTGTTTTTGCAGTAGATTTTTAAAAGCCGCGCTTTGGTCTTTAACCAATTTATGAAGTAGGTCCTTTAACTGCAGTCCTCCTGTCTTATAGAGCATCTTTGACCTTTGTTTTTGCAGTAAGTCCTTCAGGACAGCTGCTGTTTGCACGATGACTCCTGTCATGTGAAGGATCTTTGACTACAGTGCTCCTGTGATAAAGACAACCCTTTACCAGTGCTTTTGCAGTAGGTCCCTAAACAATAGAGTGCTCCTGTCATATGGAAGATCTTTGAGTAGCATTTTTGCAGTAGGGTCTTATGAACTCCGGAGTGCTCCGAAAATGAGGTTCTCTGTGTTTTTGCAGTAGATTTGTGAAAACAAAAGTGCTCCTGTCAAAGAGTCTGACCAATTTTTGCAGTAGGTCCCTTAAAACGGCAGTGCTCCTTTTATATAGACGATCTTTGACAGATGTTTTTGCAGTAAGTTCTTCAAAACAGCAGAGCAGTGCTCTTATATAGAGGATCTTTGACTAGAGTGCTCCTGTTATATAGAAGATCTTTGACTTGTGTTTTTGCAGTAAGGCCTTCAAGATAGCAGATCTGCCCTGTCATATAAAGAATCTTTGGATTTTGGTTTTGCAGTAGTAAAAACAAAAGAGTGCTCTTGCCAAATAAAGGATCTTTGACTTGTTTTTTGCAGCAAGGCCTTGAAGAGAGCAGATCGGTCCTGTCATATAAAGGATCTTTGACTTGTGTTTTTGCAATAGATATTTAAAAACAAGAGTGCTCCTGTCATATAAATGATCTTTGGCTTTTGGTTTTGCAGTAGTAAAAACAAAAGAGTGCTCTTGCCAAATAAAGGATCTTTGACTTGTGTTTTTGCAATAGATATTTAATAACAAGAGTGCTCTTGTCATATAAACGATCGTTGACTTTTTTTTTTTTGCCGTAAGGCCTTCAAGATAGCAGATCGCTCCTGTCATATAAAGGATCTTTGACTTGTGTTTTCGCAGTAGTAAAAACAAAAGAATGCTTTTGTCATATGAAGGATCTTTGACTTGTTTGTTGCAGTAAGGCCTTGAAGAGAGCAGATCGGTCCTGTCGAATAGAGGAACTTTGACTAGCATTTTTGCAATTGATCCTAATCCTCATCTGTCACATAGAGGATCTTTGACTGGGATGCTGCTGTCATATAGAAGATCTTTGACTCGCATTTTTGCAGTTGGTAGCTTAAAACAACACAACACTCCTGTCATATTAAGGATCTTTGACCTGTGTTTTTGCTGTACATCCTTATAGAGGAACTTGGATCATAACACTCCTGTCCCATAGAACAGCTTTGTATTTTTGCAGTGTGTCCTTCAAAACAGCAGCGTGTTTGTGTGTCATAGAAGATCTTTGATTCGTGTTTTTCCAGCGGTGCTCTTCCACATGTTTTATTTGTGTTGGTATATTTCTTTTGTCACGCTGCAGGTTTAACTCCACTAACGTCTACTCGCTTTCCCCCAAGCGGCCGCCGTTTCCGCCTTCGGTTCCTAAAAGTTCGAGCAACAGCGAAGGCGGCGCGATCACCGCCGGGATTGCCTTTGCAGAGGCGTCACAGGCCAACGGGCCACCGCGGGCTCTCGTTAAATGTTTTTGTTTGCGTGGGCGTCATCCGGCGACTTTTGCTCCTGCGAGAAATGCAGAGCAGCTGCTTATCTCCCCTCGTCTTCTCCCTTCTCTATTTAGCCTCCATCCGGGGGAGTTCTCCTCCCACACGCAGGCTGTGCTCTTTAGGCGCCGCTTTTCAAACGCACGCTTTGGAGGAGGAAAGCGGAAGCAACGCGGCAGGCAGACCTTCGCCGAGGATGAACGCTCCTAAGTCGGATTGGCAAATTGCCCGCATCGAGCTCTTTCAACGTTCAAACCAGCAGAGTCCACGCTTGGGATGCCTTCGTGGGAGCACTCGTGCACACGTTTGCCCCTCCCCGAAAACATCACTTTGCTTCCGTTCATTTGACTTGGGACATTATAAGCGACTTACGGGTTTGCAGCCAAAAAGTCAGTTTGGGATTTTCTGCCGGTATTGATATCAGCACATGAGTAATGACGTTCATTTTATCCTGGCACAAAACAACACTACGGATGCCCGATGATATCAGCCACGCGATATCATGGGCCGATATTGGCACAAAAAAATCATATCAGTTTGGGATTTTCTGCCGGTATTGATATCAGCACATGAGTAATGACGTTCATTTTATCCTGGCACAAAACAACACTACGGATGCCCGATGATATCAGCCACGCGATATCATGGGCCGATATTGGCACAAAAAAATCATATCAGTTTGGGATTTTCTGCCGGTATTGATATCAGCACATGAGTAATGACGTTCATTTTATCCTGGCACAAAACAACACTACGGATGCCCGATGATATCAGCCACGCGATATCATGGGCCGATATTGGCACAAAAAAATCATATCAGTTTGGGATTTTCTGCCGGTATTGATATCAGCACATGAGTAATGACGTTCATTTTATCCTGGCACAAAACAACACTACGGATGCCCGATGATATCAGCCACGCGATATCATGGGCCGATATTGGCACAAAAAAATCATATCAGTTTGGGATTTTCTGCCGGTATTGATATCAGCACATGAGTAATGACGTTCATTTTATCCTGGCACAAAACAACACTACGGATGCCCGATGATATCAGCCACGCGATATCATGGGCCGATATTGGCACAAAAAAATCATATCAGTTTGGGATTTTCTGCCGGTATTGATATCAGCACATGAGTAATGACGTTCATTTTATCCTGGCACAAAACAACACTACGGATGCCCGATGATATCAGCCACGCGATATCATGGGCCGATATTGGCACAAAAAAATCATATCAGTTTGGGATTTTCTGCCGGTATTGATATCAGCACATGAGTAATGACGTTCATTTTATCCTGGCACAAAACAACACTACGGATGCCCGATGATATCAGCCACGCGATATCATGGGCCGATATTGGCACAAAAAAATCATATCAGTTTGGGATTTTCTGCCGGTATTGATATCAGCACATGAGTAATGATGTTAATTTTATCCTGTCACGGGACAATATCGGGGATGTCTGATACTATCAGACAAGTGATATTACGGGCCGATATTGGCATAAAAATCAGTTGATTTCCGTATGGGTGTGTTTGGCAGTGATGATATCGGCGCATGAGTGGTGAAGTTTGTTTTGCCCTGTTGGGGGACAACACTACGGATGTCCAATAACATCAGCCACGCGATATCATGGGCCCATATTGGCACAAAAGTTAGATATCACTTCATTTCAGTTTGGGTGTTTTTGCCAAAGATGATATCAGCACATCCTGTCAAGGGAGAACATTAAAGATGATGCGATACTATCACCCAGACGATATTATGGGCTGATATTGGCACACGATTGATTGATATGGCTTTTTTTCTGCTGTTGATGATATCAGCATGAGACTGATGACATTTATTGCATCCTTCCAAGGGACAATACTAATAATATTATAGGCCGATACTAGCGAAAAAATGACATCTCAGTTGGTATCAGTATGGGTTTTCCTGCTAATAATGATATCGGCACAGGAAATGAGTGATGCCGTTTATTCTATCCTGCCAAGGGACGATACAGGGGGATGTCCGATAATATCAGCCATCTGTTATTGGCACAAAAATGAGATATCGGATCGTATTTTCACGGGTTTTTCTTCCGGTAATGATATCAGCTCATGAGTGATCGTATTATGGGTCAATACTGGTACGGAAATGCAATAATAGTTCAATAACGATATCAGCACGTGGATGGTGAATTTATTTAATCTTGTCAACGGACAATACGGGGGATGTCTGATAACTTTGGATCACTGATATCATGAGCCGATATTGACATAAAAATGATGTATCGGTTCATATTGATATTTGTCTAGAGATGCCTGATAATATCAGCAAACCGATCTCATGGGTTGATGTTAGTCCTACAAATGCAATATCGTTTTTTGGCCAATATTGATATCAGCACGTTTGGCGTGATGTTTATTCTTGTCATCCTGACAATATTATGGGTCAATATTGGCCTAAAAATGAAATATTGGGTTTCTCTGCAGATATCAGCCAACTGATATCATGGAGCAAATTGCTAAAGATTTTTCTTCAGATTAGCCGGATGATATTATGGGCCGATATTGGTGTGAAAATCATTTATCGTATGTGGTTTGTTTTTGTCAATAATGATATCACTGTGGTGACATTTATACTGTCCCGTCTAAGGCCAATACTAAGGATGTTCCATGATATCAACAGACCCATATTATGGGCCAATATTGTCATCAAAATTTGATACGGGTTCATATCTTTACGTTTTTTTCTGCCGATAATAATATGATCCGGATGATATTATTGGCTATGACTTTTTCTGGGGATTATGATATCAGCATCAGAATAATGACATTTACTCCAGGGACTATACTAGGGATGTCTGATAGTATTAGCCGACTGATATTGTGGGCTCCTAAAAATGAGATATTTGTATGGGTTTTAATGATACCAGCACATGAATGGTGACGTTTCTTCAGTTCTGTCAAGGGTGGTTCAATGGTATCATTATGTATCAATACAGTACTGGCATAAAATTAAATATCATATTTTTCATGTTGATAACGATATCATTCAGATGATACCATTGGTCGGTTATGATATCAGTGCATGAGTGGTGACGTTTGTGGTGTCCTGGCGAGGGACAATATTTAGGATGTTGGATGTTATCATCCAGACGATATTATCATCCGGATATTGGCACAAGCCAAAAACGGTATCGGCCTATATCTCTCTGTGTTTATAGTTTACCGCGGCGTCGCTATCAGAGGCTAAAGCGATTAGCCGCAGACCGAGTCGCATCCAAACATGATGCTGTAAATCGGAGCTCGCGTTTGGGAAATGGGCGTGGCGGGAATCTACCGGCACGTGTTGCCGGCTCGCTCACTTGCGGAGTCCCGCTGTGTGACCAGAGGTCACACAACGGCGGGCGGCGTGCTGACAACCAGCGAGCCAATCGGAGTTGATGACCGCGTCGCTCGGCCTGTCAGGGCCGCGCTCGTACGCGCTTGCGTGCGGCGTCGGCGGAGGCTGACTTTTTTTGTTGTTGTTGCAGGAAATGCAATCTACCGCACGCTGTAACGTTGGAGGCAGGTCCCGAAGTACCCTTCACCCCGCCATCAGCTATTTCCATCCGTCACGCGGCTTCAGCCCTCAGTCTGTGGGAGGGAGTCCGGTCCGCGCAACCTTCGCCCGCGCCGCAATCTAGCGAGCCAACGCACCCACACAGTGTGAGAGTCATGTCCGATGAATTGCTGGCCACAAAAGTACCACGACTCGCTTGCCTTAGCAGCCTGTTCTAGCCAATTTGACATCCCGTCCACTAGGTGTCGCTGTGGTTTCCCCCCATACCATCCTGGCTCCAATAAACTTTTTTATCATCTACTTTTTAAATTAGATTTGCATATTTTGTGCACACTTGGAAGAGATTAGGATGCACCTGTTGATTTGTCCCAGTCAAATATCTTGACAGTATCACTACTATCAGGAGAACCAGAGTATAGAGGGGGAGGAGCCATCTGCTGTGGCCCAGCAAGGTGCACTGCATTCGGGCATTCGCGCGACCTCGGGTGACGCCACGGAGGTCGTGGTAAACTTTTTGCATTTTACAAACGCCGCAGTGCTGGTGTTTCAGGTGGCTGATAAGGTTTTGTGTGTGTGTTTCCCCCCCCCCTTCATCACTGGGAATTTGGTACAGCTAGCATGCAAAATGTCTTCCTCGGAAAGTGAATGTCAACAAGTGAGCTCAAGTTACGTTGCATGGGAATAAATTGAGTAATCCTTCTCGTTTATTGTGCGATTCATGAATTTATTATCCTGCATATGCTTAGTGGCCACGAGCGGTTGTGTTCTGGACGGGAAATCATGTCACGTTTTCTTCTCATGAGACCCCAGCTCTTTAGCGCAACTAGCTTTGCTCTTGTTGACGGATTTGCTCCTATGAAAGCGACAGTAATAACTAGCGGTTTCATTTTTCACATTGAAAATTTGCCAGTGGTTTGGCTTTTATTTTTTCTTGATTTTTTTTAATTTACTTTCTTACTGTTTCATTTTATGTTTCATTTGTAGTGCTTTATGGCTGTATTTCATGTCCTTTGTGTGCTCTGCCAAACCTTCTTCCTGTTTCCGGGTCTGTTGATCTCGGAGGTGAAATAATCCTTCGATCCCAATCCCCTTTGAGACAGGATAAGCTCCTCCTGTGGGGAGTGTTCTCCTGAGAAGAGTGGCCACATTGCTACATACTTGTTTGTCTTCAAATTAGCATGGTCTTTGTTAGAAGCTCCCTGATACTGGGCGCGGTGGACTACATTGGCATAATCAAAGGTCTGATGAGGCCACTGCAGAGGGAGGGTAACTTGTAACGTAGGCCGCCATCCCGGTTGAAACTGGAGCTATGCTTCTTGACAAAATAGGCTTCTTGCACTCCTCTTTCAAACCGGTAGTTTTCCCTAGCTGTCATCTTTACTTTGTCTTCAAAGGTGTGGCTAGTGGCCTTCATGTGTAGATACACTGCTGACTGTAGGCCACTGCTGTTCTGCCTCTGGGGTTGTGCCGTTCTTTTGGACAGGGGTTGCTTAGTATTCCTCACTGCACTCCTCCTGACATCTGATGGAGTAAACTACATTGCTGTGTTTGTGACTGGGGATCCTGTCTTTGGGATGCGCTAGTCTCTGCCTTAATGTGTTGACTGGCTGGAAATAAACTGGAATGTTGTGCTGTCTGAAACCCCTCTGAGGTTTCTCCCCCAATCCTCCCACGTAAGGGATAGATACTCCTTTCCTCCGGGGCTCGGACTCCTGTTTTTATCTGTTTAGTTGCTCTCTGGGATCTTTCAACCTTAGTGACAGACCACCTAGGGTAACCACAGGTTGTGAGGGCTTCCTGGACATGCCGTGTCTCTTTGGCTCTACCCTCTGCAGTCCTAGGGGTCTGGAGAGTCCTAATCATTCCAAACTTGTGCTGCAGTGGGTGGTTGGAATCGAAAAGCAGATACTGGTCAGTGTGGGTGGGTTTCCAGTGAATCTCTGTCTGAAGCAATCCGTTCTCCGTTACGGCCACAGCACAGTCCAAAAAAGTTCTTGGCATCCTCCCGTGTGAACTGTATGTTGGGATCCACTGCAATGGTATGGTCTGCGAAGGGCTGAACCTGTTGCTTTTTGATTTTCACCCAGGTGGTGTCATCTAAACCAATGACTGGGGACTGTACCTGTAAAGGAGGCCAGGGCTTTACTCTCTACCCCCCTCCTTGTACAGGTTGGCCACGATAGGTGAGACCGGAGACGTGAAGCTGCTTGTAGAAGTTCCCTCTGAATTGGAAGCAGGTGGCGTCGGGACAAACCTCTGGAAGTTGACAGATGGGATCAGGCGTTACCCCGGACCTTTCCGACAGAGAAGTCGGGATGGTTGCTTTCCTAGGGTTCCACGCCGGTTAATAGTTTTGCATTCTTCCCTCGAAACTTCGCTCGCTGGTGCTGACCGTCAGCTTTTGTAAACCACAGCCGCTACTAAGCGTCGCGTTTAGCGCTTGGCCCGCAACAAGGAAGACAACAAAAAGCAGCACCCCCGTCGCGGGCGGATGTCAGAAGTGTAAAAAATAAATAAATAGACACGCTAATGGATCATTTGGGCTTTGTGTTAAATGCGTGCATTAGCAGTTAGGACGCACCACGTCCCTCACTTTGAGCTAAAGCGGCATGATATCAATAAAACATTCATGGCGAGACGGGCCTCCTTTCTACCGGGCTTCTTTGTGGTCCAACGAGCGAACCACGGATCCATTCCACCCCCCCCCCCCCAAAAAAAAAGAAATCACTTATCACAAAGCCCGCACTCGGTCAACGTCACGACGGAAAGATGCGGGACTGATGCATGGCCCGTGCGGTTTTGTCTCGTCGATGAAGCGCCGGGATCTAATGACGGATGGAGTCAGACTTTGGGAGAAGATGGAGGGCGACTCTGGTTGCACAAGACAACGGGAGGCGTAAAAAGCGAACCGAAACGGGGTTAGTCTGTCCCCTTGCTGATTTTATTTTTTTTGCCACCATCAAACCTCCTTTGTGTATGGCGGAAACTGAGTATTATGATATTGCTCATAACACACTTTGCCCTGCACCGTGTTGAAATCCTGCCATTTCCTAACAGGGAGAGACAACAATAGAGACTGTTTAAGAGATAGACAACATTTTCCAATGAGGGCCGCATGCGGAAAAATCCAATGTGAGAAAATGTAAAACCCATTTTTCATATTTAAAGAAAAAAAACGTCCTGCATGTTAGCTTTGTGTTATTAGTCTATTATTATATTACATTATTATTATATAGCATATTATTCATAAGAATTTTTTTCATTGCTGTATCGTTTTATATAATTTATATAATGAATATTATTCTCATTATAGTTTTAGTTTATAAGAACATCATACTTTTTACCCAAACTAATTTTTGAAGATTTATTCTTGTAAAATTCATTTTTTACCCATTTTTTCTGTTGTGTGTCCCTTTTAGACCCAGCCCGAGCAAGGGTCTTACTATAATGTTTTATTTTTTGCAAATACTTTAGCAAAATGATTTTTAGCACATCATTCTTTTAATTGATATTACTGACGTTATTCCCAATATTAATATTTATTCTTGTAAAAATACTTCATTTTTTCCCCATTTTTGCTGTTGTGTATTGATTTTAGACCCAGCCTGTGCAAGGGTCCTATTGTCAATTTCTATCAAATTTCTATTCTATATTTATATATTTTTAAGAAATTTCAAATGTCTTCTATTAGATATTTTTTGCACAATTATACAGTATTTATTGTTATAAAACTTTATTATCAACCACAAATTTTAGTCTTTAATCTTTCAACATTATGCATTTTTTCTTAATATGATGACTTTACATTGTTAATATTTCATCTTTTAGGAAGGAATTAATGACGAACCCAAGGTTCCACTTGGTTGACAGGTACCCCCCCCATGAAACTTTGTGCACTGGCCCATACCAATTTGGTAGAAATGGGAATTAAAATGTGGATATTGGCCCATACCAATTTGGTAGCCATAAGAAATAATATGCGGATATGGGAAGGTATTCTATTTTATGGTATGGTATCCAACACATACATTGGTAAATTGGCAAAAACATGGCTGCCATCAACTAAAATGTCTTTGCGATCACCAGGGAATTTGGTGCACGTCTTCAGAGGGTTGACAAGCACTTGTGCGTCCAATTTGAGCAAGATTGGTTGAAAAAAACCCGTCTTTGCAGAGGCACCTCATCAGCAGCTCAATCTAAAGTCTAAAGAAACAGGCCCCCTATGCAACTTGAGGTTGTTTCATCGGGTCATCAATTTGGAGCACAACCTTTAGGGGGCTGACAAGCACAAGATTGGTTGAAAAACATGGCCGCCTTCAAGCAAAACGTCCATTTAGATGAGGTTGTATTGATGTTTTTGCTCCAGTTCACTGTTCCGAAGTTGGTACATTGTTGCCTGGTGTCCTACAAGTGTCGTTTACAATCTTGAAAATCATCCAATTATCCCCAACACTGCAGCGGTGTGGTGTTATGAAGTGATGCGCTGGCATGCAGACCCCGGTCTTTGCCCATCGGCTGAAGAGTCTTTCCGGTGAAGACATCTAAAGATGGAGCGTGGTCTGCATTCTAACATCCATGATGACACGCTTCCATCCTGTGTGGCCATCACGCCGGTCCAGGAGGCAGCGGGTGGTTGATGGCGAGCCACGGGAATCCGCCGCGCGTGTGTCGGCTCTCCGGGGCTGCAGGGACTCCGTGTCAGCCGGGCGCCGCGATCAATGGCATCCCAAACATGAAAGTCCGATACTTCCTCTCGGTTTTCACCTTCACCGCTCGCGCTCTTTTCTTTTATCTCCCGAGTGTTTCTCGACCGAGGACAGCGTTCTCCTCGCCTGAACCCTCTCGAGTAGCTGCTAAAAATAGCAGCTCTTAACTTGCCAGGATTGGTTTTGAAGGCAGCATGAAGAAGTGTGGCACACTGTCCCCTTACCCGAGGAGTGCTCTTTTCTCACGACACTCGGTGTCAGATGTCAGCTCCCCAGCGTTGGGCCGTTCCTCGGTACCAGTCCATCAGCAAAACATCTTTGCAGAGGTACGGGTGGCACCGAGTGGCTTACCGTGCCCAATTCATCAACCATTTGTCAAAGGACCAGCGGTTTGAAATGCTCCAATTCCCCCAAAAGTCTGTTGTTTTTGTGTGTGTTGTCATTGATTAACATGAAAAGAAAGTATGCAGAGTATTCCAAAAACATGGCCGCCACCAAGCACACGTGCGTTTGTTTTGCTTGGGCCTCGCTTGGGCGAGGTTTTGTGTACTCCTTACGATATTTCTTAGGTCCTCCGTACTTTTTTTCTGTTGTTGAGCTTGGCTACATGGTAGACCATCTCGCTAAAACGGAGATGAACTGAGATGTATCACTCTGGAGAAGGTTAGAAAGTCATTTCTAAAGCTTTGGGACTCCAGCAAACCACAGTGTGCACTATTATCCAGAAATGGCCAAAACAGTAGTGAACCTTCCCAGGAGTGGCCGGCCATCCAAAATGACTCCAAGATCATTTGACCCAAGATGGCCAAAAGAACCCATAACAACATCCAAAGAGCTGCAGGCCTCACTTGCCTCGGTTAAGGTCAGCTTTCAAGACTCCACCATGAGAAAGACGCTGGACCAAAACAGCGTTCCAAGACCGAAACCACTGCTGAACAAAAAAAACATTAAGGCTTGTTTCAATTTTGCCAGAAAACATCTTGATGATCCCCAAGATCGTTGGGAAAATACTCTGTGGTTTGACACATAGCAACAGTAAAACGTGGTGGTGGTGGTAGTGTGATGGTCTGGAGCTGTTTTGCTGCTTGCTGGACCTGGACCTGGAAGACTCGCTGTGATAAATGGAAGCAAAAAATCCTGAAGCAGAATATCCGGCTGTCTGTTGGTGACCTCAATGTCATGCTCCGCATGAAGTATCACTTCCTGTCCTGCAATCTTATTTTGGAAGGCTGCATTTCCTGCTTGTGGTAAGCTGCAGCTGCTTTACCCCAGTGGAATTGGGCCCATTCCATTCCATTTTCCTCCGCTTATCCGGGTCCGGGTCGCGGGGGAAGCAGTCTCAGTAGGGAAGTCCAGACTTCTTTGACTTTGCCAAAGTACACTTCTCCTGCCTGCTAAGTTTTTTCAGAAGCGCTCTTAGTCCTCGTTCACGTTTTTTTTTTTTTGCGAGCAGTGTTTGGTGTTTTTACTTTGCCTACTCTCAGTTTTGGACTGTTTTTTCAGCTTTTGTTGCATTGTGCTTTTTCCTCTTTGAGGAGACTTGTATTCAAATACAAAGCACACCAGCAAGTCCACCTCAGAATGGCTGAAGAAAAACCGAATGAAGACTTTGAAGTCTGACCTGAATCCTATGGAGATGCTGTGCTGTGACCTTAAAAAGGCGCTTCATGCTGGTAAAGCCTCCAATGTGACTGAATGGCAACAATTCTGCCAAAATCCTCCAAAGCGCAGTAAGAGACTCATTGCAAGTTATCAAAAACGCTTGGTTGAAGTTGTTGCTGCTAATGGTGACTGTTACTGCTGTTACTAGTATACTTGCTACATGGCAAACAAGTTACAAGTAGGTGCAGTAGATTCTCAGAAAACAAACCCAGCATTTATGATATGCACACTCTTAACTAGTTGAAAGGGGGCTGTTCAAAAAAATAGCAGTGATCAATTTAGTAAAAAACAGGTCTGAATCAGGTGACCCGTATTTAAGGATGGAAGCAGCACTTGTTGAACATCATTTCTCTTTGAAAGCCTGGGTATAATGGGTCCTTTAAGACATTGTTCAGAAGAGCAGCGTGCTTTGATTAAAAAGTTGATTGGAGAGGGCAATACTTATGAAGAGGTGCAAAAAAGTGTTTGACAGCCTGGAGTTACCTGTAAGTACTGTGACAGTTGGAAGACCTCTGTGTGAAGCTAATCTATTTACAAGAATCCCCCGCAAAGTCCCTCTGTTAAAAAAAAGGCATGTGCAGAAGAGGTTACAATTTGCCAAAGAGCCCATCAACTGGCCTAAAGAGAAACGGAGGATCATTTTGTGGACTGATGAGAGTAAAATTGTTCGTTTTGGGTCCAAGGGCCGCAGACAGTTTGAGAGAAGACCCCAAACTTGAAATTGAAGCCGCAGTACACAGTGAAGACAGTGAAGCATCATGATATGGGCATGTTTCTCCTACTATTTATCCCATAGCAGGGATCATGGATGAGTTTGCATACGTCCAAACACTTGAAGAGGTCATGTTTCCTTATGCTGAAGAGGACATGCCCTTGGAATCAACAAGACAATCACCCCAAACACACTAGGAAACCAGCAACATCTTATATGTTCTTATGTTATGGAGGGGCCAGCCCAATCCCCGGACCTTCATCCAATGGAGAACTTGTGGGCTGACATCAAAAATGCTGTTTGTGAAGCAAAAGCAAGAAAAGTTGATGAATTGTGGAATGTTGTTAAAGAATGTTGGAGGGGAATAACAGCTGAAAGGTGCCACAAGTTGGTAGAGTCCATGCCACACGGATGTGAAGCAGTTATAAAAAACTAAATATTACTTTAGTCCTTCACAGGATTGACAAATCCCACAAACACAAAATAGTTTGGAGTTTGGAAAGTAAATGGCAGACACTGCTATTTGTTTGACCACACCCCTTTCCACTAATTGGCCAATTGCACAGCCTTAAGAGCGTGCATGTCATGAATGCTGGGTCTTGTTTGTTTCCTGAGAATCTACTGCACCTACTGGTACCTTGTTTGCCACGTAGCAATAAAAATATACTAATAATAGTAATCCTCTGGTTAGTCACATTGCACCGCTATTGTTTGGAACACTTCGGTAGCTTTGGATTTCATTTCATTTATTTTTTGACCTGAAACATTTTAAACGTGAAAAACAAAAATCAGGAAGCAGGCAAACAATTTTTCACACCTCTGTGAATTCTAAGAGGCCAGATGAGTTTGTCCGAATCCTCGCTCCAGCGGGCAGGCAGATGTCCGACTGATTTCGGCGCTGTGTACACATGGCCGAGCTCTCCAGCACCGGCGCTGTCAATCAAACAGGCTGTGGCTTGTATTGGAACAAAAGGATGAGGATTTCAGCAGCACAGATTGCTATCTTTGAGGGGACGGATGAAGACCTCTCTCTCCCGCTTCCTGTCGCCGTGCCGCCTGGTGTCCGGGCGGAGCCTCTGGCCTCTGACATGCCAATTCCGGAGTTTTACATCCTCTGTGCCGGACAGATAGAGGCGACGCCCAACTTTGTTCATTTGCAAAGTTTTTTCGTAGTTTGCCCACTAAGTCTGCGTTGCAATGGAATGATCTCCCCTTCTTGGATGCTGACTTTGTTTTTTTCAGTGGATTTTCCTTTAGCACACTGGCTTCCAAAAACTTGTCTGGTTTTTTGAAGACTCTAGGCTGTCTTATGGGTTCAGAACACAAAAGAGTGAAAACAGATCAAAAATTGCACCCTTCTCGTGTTGCCTGTGCCATTATTTTTCTGACAAATACAGCCAATGGTGGTCATAGCTTAACAAAACAAACCACCGTAACTTTCGGGTGTTTGATCGTAATGCCACCAAATTTGGTGCGCATCTTCAGTGGACTGGTGAGTACTTGTGTGCCAAATTTGAGGAAGATTGGTTTAAAAGCATGGTTGCCATCGTCCAAAAACCTTTCCTGAGCCCCCTCATCACAACAGCACGTGTGTGCCAACAAAGGACCTGCGTAACTTTAGGGCGTTTTGTCCAATCACCAGGAAATTTGGTACACATCGTTAGAGGACAGATAAACATGTATATGTACAATTTGAGCGAGATCGGCTGAAAAACATGGCCACCCTCACGCAAAATTTCTGGGGCAGTTCAGGGATGCCAAAAACGCCATTTGCAATCATCCAAACCTGGGCCACCCCCTGTTGTGAACTCTTCTTCTCCTGCACCGCTCCACACAACAGGCTCACAAGTGGTTACAACGTGCGCCCGCCTGTGTTGCACATGCTATCGTTTTTCAGACAAATACACCCCACGGTGTCGCTGTTATTAAACTGTAGCAAGTTGAGTTGACCTGACATTTCGTTCCCGGATCTACAAAACAACCGACTGTAACTTTAAGGTGTTTAGCCGAATCACCACCAAATTTGGTACACACCTTCAGAGGACTGGCGGTCACACGTGGGTCAAATCTGAGCAACATCGGTTGTAAAAACATCTCCGCCATCAAGAAAAATGTCTAAATGTTTGTAACCTCCGGGACTTAGCAACTAATTGTCTGTAAGGCAAAGATGATTTTTTTAATGAGTATAAAACTTTGATGATATCTGTATTACGTGTATACTAGCATGTCCACCACAGCATTTTCACCAAACACATAGGGGGCGCCACTAATGTCTTTTATAGTGAGGTCCTTGATTGTCTTTTTCTAACCTGGAATGAAACGGTTCCCGGCATTTTTCTTGTTTTACTTGCTCCTCGGTTTGTTTGTTTAGACGTGCGGCCTTGCACGGCCGGCGATGTTTCTCCCTTTTCACATATTTTATCCGGCAAGATCAAATTAATTGCTGTAGCAGGCAGCATCTTGTAAAAGCCTCGTGCTTCTGCATTCCAAGTGGATTATTGATTTTTTTTAAAACATAGCGCCTTTTTACTGCTGATCTGCAGAATCCATCTTTGTTTTTTTTTATTTGGGCTTGACACACACACACACACACACACACACAGAGCGAGAGAGTGATCACTTTCAGAGACTTCTGAAGTGAAGTTAGCAATCATCTTGAAAAGACGCCAACATTGGTTTGATTGTTAAAAGCATGGAAATGTCACCTTGAGTGTGCTTCGCCACCGTTGGCATGTATCATTTGAAAGGCTTACCAGCTCACCACTAAAGATGACTTCTTTTCACAAAAAAGTCCAAATTCATTTTTACACTGCACTGCTAAAAACATCATCAAGAAAGCATACAAAATTTGATAGTGCCGCTCCACAAAACACCCACCGTAACTTTAGCGTGATTTGTCAAAGTGCCGTGAAATTTGGTACGCAGTTTTAGTGGGCCAACAAGCACACGTGTGTCAAATATGAGCAAAATCGGTTGAAAAACCGAAAAACCGCCATGGAGTAGTCTTTGCTCGGGGACCAGGTCACACATTCTCAATGCGGTCTACAAAACACCCACTGTAAATGTAGGGTGTTTTGCTGAATCACCTCCAACATTTGAGAATGTCGTTTAGAGGACCGATACGCTCTTGTGTGTCAAATTTGAGCAAAATTGGTGGAGAAACATGGCCGCCATCAGGCAAAACGCCTTTGCTGAGGCCGCTCACTGCAACAACTCAATGCCGTCTACAAAACACCCACTGTATGTAATCGTAGGTTGTTTGTCTGATCACCGGGAAATTTGGTACAACTCTTTAGAGGACTGGTGAGCACCTGTATGTCAAATGTGAGCAAGATTGGTTGTAAAACATGGCGCCCATCATGCAAAACGTCTTTGCATGATGGGCGCCTCATCACAACAGCTCAAGGCGCTTCAAAGAAACACCCACTCTAACGTTACGTTGATTTGTCAGTTCACCAGGAAATTTGGTACACCCTTTTGGGGGACAGAGTAGCACATATGAATTGAATTTGAAAAAGATTGGTTGAGAAACAAGGACACAAAACGTCTTTCCAGGGGCACCTCACAACACAGCTATACACTGTCTAAAAAAACCCCAATCAAACACCGACTGTAACTGTAGCTGGTCTAGCCGAATCATGACCAAATTTTGTACACACTTTAAGGGGGTAGACAAGCACGTGTGTGTCCAATTTGAGCAAGATGGGTTGACAAACATGGCCGCCATCAAGTAAAATGTCTTTGCCAGAGTACGTCATTATATAGCGCAATGCAGTCTACAAAACACCCACATTAACTGCAGGGTGCTTTGTCAAATCCCCAGGAAATTTGGTACGCACCTTAAGGGGACAGGCAAGCACGTGTATGTCCAACTTGAGCAAGATTGGTTGAAAAACATGGCCGCCGTCAAGCAAAATGTCTTTGCAAGGCCCCTCGTTACAACAGCGCAATGAGATCTAAAAAACCCTACACAACACTACCCACAACTTTGGGGTGTGTAGCCGAATCGCCACCGAATTTGGCACACACTTTTATGGAAGTGATAAGCACTTGTGTGTCAAGTTTGAGCAGGATTGGGTGAAAAAACATGGCCGCCATCAAGAAAGAACATCTTTGCAGAGGCACCTCAGTGCACAGTTCAATGCGGTCTACAAAACACCCACTTTAACTGCAGGGTGCTTTGTCAAATCCCCAGGAAATTTGGTACGCACCTTAAGGGGGCGGGCAAGCACTTGTGTGTCAAGTTTGAGCACGATTGGCCGAAAAACATGGCCGCCATCAAGTAAAACGTCTTTGCCGGTGCACATTAGCATCAACTGTCTGAGGAAAGAAGGAACAAGAACATCCTTAGCATGCAAAACTCAATCACTCTTGAGGGAGTTCATGGAAAAAGACGACAGATGACAGATTTCTTTTTCGGATGATTTTCCGAGACGTATCATTCATGTTTGCACTGAACAAGGGATACGTTTATCTAGCTCTGCATGCACTTTAAAGTGTTGCTACTCGGCTGTTGGTGTGGAAGTCGGGTCATTGTTTTTCTTTTTGTGTGTGGTTTTCCTGGTGCAGATTGAATACAGAAGAGCTTGTAATTCAATCTGCACTGCTAACGATCCAATTAAGTCTGCAGAAGTTAAAGAAGGAATGTTGTGCTTTAATTAAGTCACGTCAGCCGAAAGTAAAACATTAGCACGGCCGTGCCCGACCGGATCGCAACGTCCTCCGCTGCAGAATACGTTCGTCCGGATTTACCCGAATGGACTTGGGTGAGGACAAGGCCGGCCAGGGTGGGGACTTTGCAAATGTGTTCCTGTGGATGTGGACTCGCCTGAGAAAACATCAACGCGCGTCCACACAGCCCGAGGCGGATCCACCGCATGCGCTGGCGTGCTCAAACACCACGCAGACTCTTTTACCGCACGCGGCGACGGCCGCAGCGGGACGCTTGCAGACGTTGGGCTTTTTTAAAAACCTTCTTTTCATGCGTTTCTCCCCGAGTTGAACCCACTCGGGCCAACGCTCTAAAGTCAGCTTTCCGTGGGCCTCATGGGCAAGGAATGCAAGGAAGGTAGCTTTCCTGTTTGATTGAGGCACCTTTCTGTTGTAGCAACACGGGGGTTGCTTTTTTCCTTTTGGCAAATAAAATAAGGAAATCTATAAACGTGGTTTCACCGGATTTACATCAAATAGGTATCGTTTTATTTTAATGACTGTTTATAGAGCACAATTTAATATTATTGTCATTTTATGCAATTATCCCGTCATCCTTTTCTGGCAACCAGTCCAAGGTGTACCCCGCCTCTCACCCCGTAGTCAGCTGGGATGGGCTGTGGCCCTAATGAGAATAAGCAGCATAGAAAATGGATGGATGGAGCTATAATAATAATAATAATAATATATATTATAAGTAGTATTATTACGGTAATGATCATAATTACTATTATATTTGTTATTGTTATTATTATTACTACAAGTACTACTACTAATAATTATAATTATTATTGTTGTTATTGTTATTATATAAATATCTTCTTCTCCTCCTTCTCCTTCTTCTTCTTTTCCTTCTCCTCCCCCTTTTCCTCCTGATTGTGTTTATTATTATCCATCCATTTTCTATCATTATAATTACTCTTATTGTTATTAGTAGTGTTAGTAAATAGTAGTATTATTATTGGTGTTTTATATGATTAATAATTTGTCGTGTTATTATTAGTAGTAGTACTAGCAAATAATAATATTATTGGTATTTAATATTATTTATTATTATTATTATTATTAGTTGCAGTAGTAGCGGCACATACATTTATTTTGTAGTAGTAGGATTAGGAGGAGTCTAACATCAACTCAATTTGACTTTGTTTTTGTATAAATGGAAGTTTCATTTTTTTTAAAACATAAACACATGAGAAATATACAAATGTAAAAAATATATTATAATCTATTTCTCATTGTAAAATATTTAGTAAAAAAATACTTGCAGAGTATGTAAGCAGAATATGTTATTGCATGGAAACTGAAGAGCATATGAAGTTTGCATTATGGCAGCACGGCCGTGCTGAGAGGTTGCATTGACTCCCAAAGTGTTGAGTGAAAATCCACCTTCATGTCACCTTCGGGTCTGCCTGGTCTGGTTCTGATGCTCCCCCACGGCGACAATGAATAAGTGTCAGTCCCGTCGGGGTCAAGGTTGCCTCCTGCCGGGCTGTGTGCCAATTTACCAGTCGCCGTTCCCCGGCCTCCCCTCCCCCTCTCAGCCGGCGCCATCGGAACAAGTCTGGAACGGGGGTGGGGGTGGGCGGCGGCTTTTGTGTGACAGCTACGGCAGAGAGGGACGGCGGGAGGTGCTGGGAAAGCGGCGTGCGGCCATGGCAATGATCCAGGCCGCCCCGCGCAGGTGTCGTTCTGTCTAAACACCTCAACGCCTTCTCGGTGCGAGACTGCCGCCAAGTAGCAACCTGTCCCGTCACTGCGGACCCTTGTTGGGGGCCTGGTGGGGGGTCCACTCAGCTCGAAGGGCTGGCAGGTCTTACATTCAGATGACAAACATGAAATCCATGACACCCCGCATACCTGGGAGGCGAGTCTCTTCACTCTCCAGCATACATTCCTTTGAACGTGACAACCTACAAAGGAGTTAGTGGGGGTGCACGAGTGCTGCCGTCACCGCAGTGGGAGCTGCGGTTCACAGAGGGGAACCATGAATTGCAACGTGTACTGTGACTTTTGTGAAGTAGAGCATGATCGATTGAGGCGTAACGCCATGCAGCATATCATGCGTCTTCGGGATTTCCAAACGCTTGACTACTTCAATTATCAGTAGCGACAAAACTATCAACTTTTCTGGTCTTTTGGCAAGGCGGTTGTGTCTTGCCTACAGTTAGGCACGGTGGCGATAGTATCATGGGGCTGGGGCTGCACGAGTGCTGCCATCACTGCAGGTGGAGCTGCGGTTCACGGAGGGGAAACATGAATGAACACGCACTGTGACTTTGTGAAGCAGAGCATGATTGAATGAGGCATAACGCTGCATATCATGCACCATACACTCTGTTGTAGCCTACAGTCAAGCATGGCGCTGGTAGCATCATAGGTGTGGGGCTGCACGAATGCCGCCGACAGTGCAGGGAGAGCTGCGGTTCAACGAGTGTAAACTAAGGGGAATTCCAACATGCTCTGTGACTTTGTGGAGGGTTTAACGACGCATAACGTCATGCGGCATATCAAGCATTGTCTATCTGATCGGGGCGTCAAAGTATCCTTAAACCAAACACTTTTTTTGTACATCTTGCTGACTTAAATTGGCAATAGCGATAAAGCTATCAACTTTTTGTCAGATCTTGGTGAGATAATTGAGTCTTGCCTACTGTCAAGCATGGTAGGGATATCATCGTGGGGTTGGGGCTGCACGAGTGCTGCTAACACTGAAGGGGCGCCGCGGTTCACTGAGGGGAAACATGAAGTCCAACATGCACTGTGACTTTGTGAACTGGAGTAGGATTGCCTCCCTTTCTTGGGAGGGTTTCATCAGCATAACTGATTGGGGCATCCAACTGTTTTCTCCTCTCGGTACTCTTCCATGGTGCAAGGGTTGTGCAGCTATAGTTGTGCTGTGCGAGTGTGCCAAAAGGCTACCGGGGTGCACAGCAGTTACGAGGGAATCATGACTTGACACCGGGACACAAAACAGCTAAAATGCTACAATGCTAATCTTAGAATGCTAACATGCTAACGGTAGCGTGCTACTGCTGGTGCGTGACCCAGCATGGTAGAGCTAAGTGTGTGCGTGTATTAATACTTACAAACAGGTTAAAAAAAATCTACCGGGCTTATGTTAGCATGCGTGCGCTAACATGATAACACCGGACATGAAAAAAAAAATCTACCGGGCTTATGTTAGCATGCGTGCGCTAACATGCTAACACCGGACATGATAGCACTGAGTGTTTGTGTAGGTTTCTACTCATGAAAGCAGGTCAATGCTACAATAGTAATGTTAGCAATGCTAACATTAGCATGCTAAACTTTGCATTATAGCATGTATAAAGTGTCTGCCCATGTTAAAACTGATGAAAATGGCTACAAATGCTACTATGCTAATGTTAGCATGCCAGCCAAGATAACATGCTAATGGGAGTGTGCTACCACATAGAATGAGTTTTTCTGTACGTCTGTACCCATGCAAATGGCAAAAAAGGCTATTGTGCTAACACTGATTGATTGATTGGTTTATTTTGAGCCACAAAATGAACAAACATTGTTCAATGTTGTACACGCTGAGGCCAAACCGCGTGAAACAAAAACATATACATATGAATATATGTGTATATTACTGCATATAGAGAAAATACACAAATATAATCAAATCACACATATAAACAGAAAAGAACAGGAGTGGGAAAAAGACAAGCTTATTGACACCCACCCCCTTTCTCTAACACTAATATTAGCATGCTAGCATGCTAATATTAGCATATCGCTAGCGTGTTCGCCTGCTAACATGGCAGTTTCTTCGTATTTTAATTCTCATAAAAATGACATAAAAATGCTCCTATGCTGATGTTAGCGTGCTGGCAGTTAGCATTGCTAGCATGTACCAGGAATGCTAAATGAGTTGCTCATTGACTTTTGTTGTTGGCTCGTTTTAGCTGTTTTTTTTTACATCTTTGGAACGCACAGAAAAGAAAAAGACGAAAAAGACGTGTGTGTTGATGTCCCATGTAAGGATTGTGGATGATGGGCAAAATAAAAATAAAAAATACAACTTTCCTTTAAGAAAGTGTTTCAGCAAAGAGGGCAAAAACGTCCCACTTCCACACAGATTGAGAGGAGGACCTTTTTTTTTGTTAATTAGCACACAATACTGCATATAACATGTCTTTCGATATTTTTTGACAGTCAACCACAAAACTGCCATCGTTTATAGATTAGTTTTTGCTATAGCAAGGGGTCGACTGTAAAACCAAATCCTTGGATCGGCCAAATCCGGGCCAGGATTGCTTGTTTTTCTGTGTCCCCGGTGTCCAAGTGCAAAAACTCCCGGGTTTTGAGTAGCGGTAACAATTACTGACCTATAAAGAGCCACGGTGAAATGGATCGAAACCCAAAGACAGGAAAGTCTGGCAGATGGAGGAAATGCAACCGGCAGGCGTTTAAGGCAGCAGAGTGTGAAACCAAGATGGAGGTGATTAAAGGATCGGCGTGTGATTGTCCTATCACGGCACTCCACACTACCAAGAGTCAATTTGTTCATCAAACGGGTTTTTTTTCCACCCCCTTGAGCAGAAGATCGTTGCTAAGTCGTCACGCGGCCCGTCGTCCAGCACGGGCACAGCGGGCATCTTCTCGGGGCGGCGTGAGTGGAATTAGAATGGCCGATTCAGCCGCGAGGAAGGAGCGCCCGCCTCTCCAACAAGCGACGTCTCCATCGTGGCGCCGTCTCTCCCTGTGGCAGAAACGAGCGCGGCGGCATTCAGTCCGGCTGATATCTGGCGCCGCCGCTCGCTGCGGGCCGCGGGGTCGGCCCGCCTCGCTCCATTTGGCCGCTGAATCCATTTATCCTTTCATCGAGTGACACCCCCTTGTACGCCCCCAGACGTATATCCTCTTTTATCCTTGTTGGCAGGATTTTATGATGTTTAGTATGCATCCAGATTGTTGATATCTTCGACTACCAGCACTCCTGCTTCTCCTGGACCTCCATGTAGCTTGATGTACATTTGTCCGTTGGTGCTCCAAGTACCTTGTATCTTTTCCTGCTTCCTCAAGTCTCGTGCTTTCTTGGCGATGCCAGCCTTGCGTTTTGTCAGATGCTCATTTAAGTAGACGTTTGTGCCTTTCAAGTTCTTCCTCTGTTTCAGCAGTGCTGTTTTGAATTCCCTGCTGGAGAACTTGATGATGAAGGTGTGGTGTTGTTTCTGCCACACAGTATCAATGGTGTTGATATTGACATCTACCTCCTTTGATTGTAGGAAGCTGACAATCTGTTGCTTTGCTGAAGGAACATCCATTCCATCTGGTTCTCCTCTGTTATGAGCTTCCCTATCTTCTGACCCGGGTGTAATTCTGAGCCCTGTGAGGATCACAAAATTCATTTGTGAATTCTGATCCATCTCTTCCATTATAGTTTTCATTTGCTCAGTGATGTTATCCTTTGCTTCTTTCTCTTCCTCCAGAGCGGTGCGCCAGACGGCATTATCCTTCAATAGTGACCTGATATCATCCTGTAGAGCATTGATGTCGTTGCATAATGCATGATTTACTTCCTTGGGGTTTTTAACCTCCTTGAGGGCAGCGTGCAAGGCAGCATTGTCTTCCAATAATGTCTTGAGATCATTCTGCAGAACTCTATTTTGGTCCATATGGTTTTTAGCTTCCTTGAGGGCAGCGTGCAAGGCAGCATTGTCTTCCAATAGTGGCTTTATGTTATCCTGCAAAGCCTTGATATCAGTGCGTAGTGCTTTATTATCTGCCATCGGGTTTTTAACCTCTTTAAGAGCAGCACACAACGCAACATTTTTATCTTGCAACTTCTCGATTTCTTTTTTTAGAGCTTCAGTTTCTTTGCCCAGTGCTCTATTTTCCTCCATGAGGTTTATGACATCACCATGGACCCCTAGGATCTTTTCCATGAGGTTCATTCTGCGATTGTGCATGTTGAATCTGTGACTCCAAATGCTTAAGGTCCGGTTGTGCTGCAGTACACTCCCGTATCTCCTGCATCTCCATCTCCATCTGTCTTAACTTCTTAAACTCTCGCATACAGGTCACCCAGAGATCTTCCTCTTCTTCTTGTTTTCCTGATGTATCCGACTCATGGCTGTAGTCGACCTCCTCCACCACATTTGGCAACAAGACTGACGCTTGTGATTTTGAGTCCATGTATCCAGGGCCTGCATCCTTTACAATTAAAGTAGAGGCTCGCTTTTTTCTTTTTCTTTTGTTTGGCATTGTTGCTAGCCAACTGTTTTAAACTTCAGTGATTAGCCGATTAGCTTGGCTTCCTAGCAGCTTTCAGCACATGTAACTTGTTGATTTCAAGGAATCTGTACCTCAGTGTTAGCACCGCAATGAGACGGGAAGTGGACTCATCGCGGGCGGATCCGGTTAAGTAGGTGCATCGAGGTCGAGCCGCAACGGGGCCCTTTCACGCAGAACAAGACAAACCTACGTTTTTTCTACTAAATCTTTTTTCACCAGCGGGGACATTTTGCACCCAGACCCATGTCCTTCCGTCCAGTTGCAAAATGAAAACTGCTCTTTGGTAATCCCTCGTTTATTGCACATCCGGACCCGACTCTGATAAGTGATTTTCTGACAAGTAGGACTCCTTACTTATAAATTGAATCTTTTCATAGTTACAACTAAGACAACCTGCTTATGGCACTTCTAAATGCTGGTTTTAGCATTATTAGAGCCCTCTCAGACATGAAATAACACCCCTATAGTCACCTGTACACTCGTATTACCCAATATAGTAGACATAATAAGAGAAAAAAAGACATTAATGGCCTTCTAAATATGCTTTGTAACATTATTAGAGCCCTCTCTGACATGAAATAACACCCCTATAGTCACCTGTACACTCGTATTACCCAATATAGTAGACATAATAAGAGAACATAAGACATATACGACATAGAGTAAATAAGTCATAATATACACCGAGGTACCAAAAAAAAAAGAAAAAATGTGGGGGCCACTTTGATGTTTAATATTTTGTAAATAGTATATGCAATCTATGTATGAAATATATTTTTTAAGTAATACATTTGAATAAAAACTGCCTCCATCTGAGGTTTTGCATTGTTATATTTGCACTGTGTATTTGTTAACCTTTTCTCCTGACAATACACCTATTTTTGCCCAATTTTGCATTTGAAATTTTTTTTTTTCTATATTTCAACTTTACTTACGTGAACGTTTTTATGACTTAATCCCCAAATATTTAGACTTTATTTTTATAAAATTTTAACATTGTTCCCAAGCAAACGTTACAATTATTTTTTTGTTTTTATAAAGGTAAAAATAAAACAATAAATAAATGATGTTTCAACTTTATTCTTCTAAAATCTTTTTTTTCCTGTTATTACGATTTTACATGTATTTCTGTTAAATTATTTTTTTTCATAAGGTGAATACTTCCTTCTAACTTGATTTTAATACTTTTCTTAATTTTTTTTTTTTTTTTTTTTTTTTTTTTTTTTTTTTTTTTAACATTTCCTGTTTAACTTTATGTTTTGAGTGTGCCATAGGCCATGAACAAAACAGCTTAGGGCCCCAAATGGCATATTGTGTTACCATTACTGACACCTTGTGACCAGTGTAGAATACTACATATTGTAACAACTTTGCATGCATCTTCTGAATGCCTTGTATTTCTATTTTACTTCATTTTATGCTTAAAAATGCTTCGATTTGGCCAAAAAATACATAAATTATGGTTAAATATGTTGACTAATAATAGGTATTAGTAACATAATGTTCACCCACAAAACCTCACGATTTACTCATTTATATATTTTTGACAAATCCTTATAGAGTAAAGCCAAAAAATCTTATTTAAAAAAAAAAAAAATAAGGTTTTTGTTCCTTGAGATTTTGCACCACCCACAAATTTTGCACCACCTACAAAATTTGCGCCCAGACAGTCGCGTGCAATTCAGCAAAAAAAAAAATCCGTCATCTTGTCAATCAGGTTACCAGTTTAATCTTTGTTTCATTGCCCATTTATTTACACAAATGTAACTCTGACAGGTGCAAAATTTTCGGTATAATTACTGTAATTCATGTCAATTTTAACAATGCGTATGCGCTTTTAAAACAGTCACAGCAAATATCAAAAGCCATTTTTTTTAAACTACAACTCTGACTGCTAAATGTTTTTCTAGCTTGAGATTTTGCACCACCCATAAAATTTGCACCCTGACCGATCGCTCCTCAGCTGAGTCACAAAAAAGCCTGCGGTACAAAAATAATGCAAAAACAAATCAGTCGACATGTTACATTGTCTTGTTTTCTCGGATCATTGCACGTTGTTTTATTTATTCATAGGCACAATGCAAATGTATGACAGGTGCAAAATTTCTGGTATGAACATTTTTTTTTGGAGTTGTAATGACACGTGACGTTAGCATCTGTTGCAATTCTGAACGCCATTTTTTTTGTTTTTATTATTATTATTTTCAATTTGTTAAATATATCTTAAAATTACAACCTCTACCTCCCATCAAATTTTGCACTTCCCAGAAAATTCAATTCCTTTTTCAAAACCTTTTCACATTGCATTACGCTTTTTGTTTCAGGTGCTTGTTTTTTTTTAGTTTTATTGTAGTTTTATATCTACATTTAACAAGAAGGTGCCACAGGTCAGTACAAAAAAGCGCCTGCGGTGTCGGTTTTTCATTTTAATGATGAAACTTACTCCCACTCAGGAATGTAGTTTTTGTGTTTTTCTCCCCGGCATCCCTGTGATGTTCTGATTCAGTTTTCTCTCTGCTGCTCCTCCCGTGACGACAGCCTTGACGTTTTATTAAACACGCGAGTCGTCCATTGCCTTTAACCCAAAATGCCCTCGTACGTCTTTGTTATGCGAACGCGGCGGCTGTCTCGGCGTGGGCGGCGGCCCATCGCTTGAGGATAACAAGGCATTATCGGAAAATGCCTGCACGGTAAATCTTCATTCTGCCAACCTTACCTGCATTTCCATAAATTTGCATCCCCGCTCCTAAGTGGGCTGTCGGAATGCTCCTTTGTGCCCTTGAGGGGCGCCGATGTCGAGCCGTCCTCTTCAGATTCCTTTTGTTTTGTTTGGTTTTCCCCGCTAATGAAACAGGTAGGAGCATAAATTGTCGCCACTCCCTTTCCGTGCACCGATAGCTTGCTATTTTGCCACCCGTCTGGCTAACAAGTGCAAGCTTGGACGTCAGTGGACGGCGTCAACCCACAAATTTGTTTGGCGACTAGTGGAACCATCCAATAACAGTCTGGGATGGAAGCAGAGTGAATGGCGGGAAGCATTCACACACAAATGCTGTTTGGATGCAAATGCTGGGAAATATTCCGCTCTGATGGTTGCTGGTTTGATCCCGTCGGTGAATACATGTTTCTCGAACATGTCGAGTTTCATTCTATATTTCATTTCAGCTTCGGCATTCACACGCAAACTCAACTGAAATTGCTTTTCAAAATATTAATCACTTTTTCTCCGCCACCTGATTGGACGCTCGGCTGCCGTTTCAAACCATTCCTACATAAAAATGTTTAGCTCACTTGTGGGATGCAGGCCGTTGATTGGCACGTTCCAAATCATTTCCCGTAGTTTTTGTAATTCCACATTTTCCGATTCAACTTCAACGGACAATTTTTACATTTTAGCTCATTCGCGACGTCCAAAAATGCCCACTTTTTCCAAAAGACAAATTTGTTTTGATGGTAAGAATTTGTACCACTTCCACATTTCTAACCCAATTCAAAGCGTCCCAACACCAAGCATTCAGCTCATTCAGGCCATGAAACATTCTAAAGTATCTAAACCAAGGAGGTGGCCCAAGTCCAGGCGGGGACTCGTTTATTAGTGGCCCCGTTGACATGCTGGAGGAATAAAAACAGAAAACACTACATAAACAGCAAAAATTACAAAAATAACTAAAGCAAAAATTCCCTAAAAAAGAAAACTTGAAATGTTGAAATTATATCAATAATGAAAAGCCCAAAAACAAATGTTTTTATAAAAAAAAAAAAATATATATATATATAAATTTAATCAATAAAATTAATAAATAGTCAAAACAAAAAAAATCTAAATAAATAACTCAAACAAATAAAAACTAAAAACTAAAATAATAAGCATATATACTTATATGTATATATAAGGTCTGTGTGTGTGTTATAGGTGATAAAAAAAATGTGTACGACATCTAACAACATCTCATGAATTATTCATCAGTGTTTCATTTTTACAACATTAATACAGAATTTGCTGCAAACAAAAATGGCTCCTGGGCTGTGCTTTGGATACCCTCGGTCTATGTCCTGCATTTTTCAAATTAATTTCCTGTCATTATCATAATACAGAGGTACATCGGTTTAAAAAAAAAAAAACAATCAAAAATACAAAGCATATGAAAAGCGAGGCAATTTTCTCCACAGAAGACGAGCAAAAATATATTTTATAGAGAAGAATGATACCTTTGCATGCAGGAAACAATGCAAAATGACTATCAATTATATATACATTATTATATTATATTATATATAATTATTATATAAGTTATAGTGTACTTAACTATACTATGAATACTACTATACTGCTATAGTATGAACTTCTGAAATCATTTTAATACATATCCTTTTTGTTATATTTGGACTAATTCGGGCTCCCATGATATTATAACGTTTGACCAGAAATGACAACTGTAGTTTGTTTGTATGCTTTTCGTGATATCGCCACTTTTTCTTTATTATAATAGCTTTGCTATTATGTCTTTTTCTTTTTCAAGTGCAACTTTTTGCCCTTAATGCTTTGATTTCATTTCTATTTTGGGGAAATTGAGTTTTCCATTTTTCCTGTTTTTTTTTTTTTTTAGAGTGAAGTCCCAGGCTACTTTATTTGTCCCCGTGGTGGGTTATTTAGAAAAATTACCATTTGAATGTCATTTTTTAAAATTGACTGTCAGTTATTAAAAAACTGCACGGAGAGTGAGTGCTGCGTTTGGGCACTCGACTTAACAATCGGGCCAGTTTGTTGTGTGCAATATTGTGTGATAACCGAGGTCAAATTTCGGACCAAAACTGATGCGTAAGAAAGAACTGGCTGTATTTGTTTTATTATCCAATATTTGTCTGTTGTGCACTCTATGCATTTTTTTGTATGTATTTCATATATTTGTTTTAACTTATTAAATTAATACTCTTTTATATATTCTTATATTTTATTATATTCTTTTTTATAGCGTATGTATATTTTTTATGTAATTGATCACCCAATGTAATATTTCCTGAACAAAGTAGGTCATGGCTGAGATTACGCAAATTCTGCTTCTTCCTGCTGCTTTTCGGTCACGTGGAATTGTTGTCATGTCAGCCGTGCCTCTAAACACGAGCGCCCGCGTATCGCGCATACGGAAAAACAAAACAAAAAAAGACACATTCGATCATTCTCTGCTGCGCCGCCGGTTGCCACGGTAACCGAGGCCCGCGCCGCGGCGGCCTTGCGAGATGAATAGGAGCTGCGTTGTGACGCAGGAATTACATTTCCACTAAGAAGCGCTCGGGCCTCGGCAGCTGGAGCATGAATCCATCTCACCGTAACACAATAACACAAGCAGCGACTCGGGACGCCGCCAGCGTGTTGATGCTGTAAACAATTCATGAAATGAACAAAACCTCGCGAGCTCTTCATGCCCATTTCGCTGGGGCGCCAGGAGAAGAGAATGCGGCCTGTCTGGATGCTCGTGTGACGTTAGCGAGGCGGGTTCGCTCCGCTTCGCAGCATCAATCACGTCACTGTGTGTCTTCATTTTACCCACTGCAACTCCACAGCCTTTAGCCGAATCACCGCCAAATTCGGCACACATTTTTAGTGGATTGACATGCACGGGTGTTTAAAATTTGAGCAAGATTGGTTGAAAAACATGGCCGCCTTCCACTAAAATGTCTCAGCTGGGGCGCCTTCATTGTCCATAACCACGGACAATTCAGGGCTCATTTCAGGGCAGCAGCTTCAGTAGGGAAGTCCAGACTTCCCGGTCCCCAGCGACCTCTTCCAGCTCCATCGGGAGGACACCAAGGCGTTCCCAGGCCAGCTGTGAGACATAGTCCCTCCAGCGTGTCCTAGGTCTTCCCGGGGGCCTTCTCCCGACCGGGCATGCCCGAAACACCTCACCAGGGAGGCGCCCGGGAGGCATCCGGACTAGATGCCCGAGCCACCTCAACTGGCTCCTCTCGATGTGAAGGAGCAGCGGCTCTACTCTGAGCTCCTCCCGGATGGCCGAGCTCCTCACCCTATCTCTTAGGGTGAGTCCAGCCACCCTACGAAGGAAACTCATTTCCGCCGCTTGTATCCGCGATCTCATTCTTTCGGTCATGACCCATAACTCATGACCATTTGTCTAATTTGGCTGAAACTGTGAGGATATCTGTATGACGTGCACGCTAGCATGTCTTCCAAAGCATTTTGACCACAACCTTTAGGGGGCGCCACAAATGTTCATGTGGACAAATCAGCCCCAGCTTAGTTGAAACTCTTCTACTCTTAAACCACTGCACACCAAAAGATACAAATTGGTGGAAACGTGCATCTCTACTGTGTGGCCTGTGCTATTATTTTTCTGACACATACGCCACATGGTGCTGGCGATAGGTTTGAAATGTTCTCACAAAGCTCTATAAAATATACAAAACATCCACCATAACGTAAAGAAGATTCACCAAATCACCACCAAATTTGGTACACGCCTTCAGTGGAGTGGCGAGCACGTGTGTGTGAAGTTTGAGCAAGATTGGTGGAAAAACCCGGCTGGCATCCAGCAAAATGTTGTTGTTCGGGCACCTTGGTGTTTTGCAGGTCACTTGCCATTTGTTGAAAGTCGTCTGCTGCTGCTGCACAAAAACTGGTCACAACATGCTCCCCCACCCTGTTGCTGGTGCTCTTATGGAAACCCACAAGTGGGATTGGATTGAAAGTTTCTCACACATTTGCACAAAACACCCACTCTAACTTTAGAGTGTTTTGCCACCAAATTTGGCACACATTTAGGGCACTGACAAGCACCATCCATCCATTTTCTTCCGCTCATCCGAGGTCAGATCATGGGGGCAGCAGCCTAAGCAGGGAAGCCCAGACTTCCTTCTCCCTGGCCGCTTTGTCCAGCTCCCGGCGGATCCCAAGGCCATTCCAGGCCAGCAGAGAAACATAGTCTCTCCAACGTGTCCTGGGTCTTCCCAGTGGCCTCCTACCTGTTGGACGTGCCCTGAACACCTCCCCAGAGAGGCGTTCGGGAGGCATCCTAACCAGATGCCCGAGCCACCTCATCTGGCTCCTCTCAATGCGGAGGAGCAGCGGTTCTACTCCGAGGCTATCCCGGATGACAGTGCTTCTCACCCTATCTCTAAGGGAGAGCCCAGCTACCCTGCGGAGAAAACTCATTGTACCTGTGATCTTGTCCTTACGGTCACTACCCAAAGCTCATGACCATAGGTGAGGGTAGGAACGTAGATCCACTGGAAAATTGAGAGCTTTGCCTTTTGGCTCAGCTCGCTTTTCATCACGACGGACCGGTGCAGAGTCCGCATCACTGCAGACGCCGCACCAATCCGCCTGTCCATCTCGCGTTCCATCCTTCCATTACTCATGAACAAGACCCCGAGGTACTTAAACTCCTCCACTTGAGGCAGGACCTCATCCCCGACCCGGAGATGGTACTCCACCCTTTTCCGGGTGAGGACAATGTACTCGGACTTGGAGGTTCTGATTCTCGTCCCAGCCATGAACTGATCCAGTGAGAGTTGAAGGTTCAAAGAAGCCAACTGGACCACATCATCCGCAAAAAGCCAAGACCCAATCCTGCGGCCACCAAACTGAAACCCCTCAAGGCCCTGGCTGAGCCTAGAAATTCTGTCCATGAAAGTAATGAACAGAATCGGTGACAAAGGGCAGCCCTGGCGGAGTCCAACCCTCACTGGAAACGGGTCCGACTTATTGCCGGCAGGGCGGACCAAACTCTGACACCGGTCATACGGGGAACGAACCGCCTGGATTAGGTGGTCCGATACCCCATATTCCCGCATTACTCGCGGAAGTACTCCCTGAGGAACACGGTCAAATTTCTTCTCCAAGTCCACAAAGCACATGTAGACTGGTTGGGCAAACTCCCATGCACCCTCAAGGACCCCGCCGGACAGTCTAGCGCACATGTGAGTAAAATTTAAACATGACTGCTTGAAAAAGAGGCCGCCATCCAGCAAAACCTCTTAGCGGGGTCACCTTCATTGTCTAACGATGATGAAAGGTTTGCACCATGACCCCCACAGGATGGATATCACCTACATGGCGTCCTTGGGCGGAGACTTGGTTTCTATAAGCGTGCATCATTCTGCTTTGTCTCCTCCGTTATGATCTTTTCACGGTCCAGCGTAATTTTGCACATCTTTTTTTAAATAGTAAAACATAAACGTCTTAATTGTACTCGCTGTTGCTGCCGAAAACAAGACTGGCCGTGTTTTAATGAGCTGTGTTAAATCCTCCTCCTCGGGGCTACGTGTGTGTGTGTGCACGGTAAAACCTCGGGGTTGCACTCTGCCATGGCCGGCTGGAGGATTTTTTGTCTTGCTGCTTGGTTTCCGTCAGTATTTGGACGCAGCTTCGGCTGGGAATGGAGCGCGAGAGCATCCCGGGTTGATATATACGGTATATATGATATACAGTATGCATTGTTAATAATCTTATCAATACTGTACTAATGTGACATTACTCATTATTATACCATCGTCATGTATCCACATATCAATCATATATTATGGCTGATTATTGGATTTGCTGTACAGCATATATCATTTTTATGCATACAAGACGATTGAGATGAATCGATACAATGGTTATTAGTGTTGATGATAATAATAATTAGTTTGGATTGAACATTTAGAGAGGCCAAGAGCTTTGTGGACCTGTTGCCAGGGAGGGGCCACGCTCTAGCAACGTCACCACGCTTGGCCAAGTGTCCTGTGCTGTGCATTAAAAGAGACAAGATTTGGAGGTCTCCTGCGAGAAGGTGGACGATCTCCACTTGTCTGCCCTAATCGGATGATTTTGCCATATGCGTGTCCTATGCTGTGCATTAAGAGAGACAAGATTTGGAGGTCTGCGGCGAGAAGGTGGATGATCTCCACTTGTATGCCCTAATCGGATGATTTTGCCATATGCGTGTCCTATGCTGTGCATTAAGAGAGACAAGATTTGGAGGTCTGCTGCGAGAAGGTGGATGTTCTCCACTTTTCTGCCCTAATCGGATGATTTTGCCATATGCGTGTCCTATGCTGTGCATTAAGAGAGACAAGATTTGGAGGTCTGCGGCGAGAAGGTGGATGTTCTCCACTTGTCTGCCCTAATCGGATGATTTTGCCATATGCGTGTCCTATGCTGTGCATTAAGAGAGACAAGATTTGGAGGTCTGCTGCGAGAAGGTGGATGTTCTCCACTTGTCTGCCCTAATCGGATGATTTTGCCATATGCGTGTCCTATGCTGTGCATTAAGAGAGACAAGATTTGGAGGTCTGCGGCGAGAAGGTGGATGTTCTCCACTTGTCTGCCCTAATCGGATGATTTTGCCATATGCGTGTCCTATGCTGTGCATTAAGAGAGACAAGATTTGGAGGTCTGCTGCGAGAAGGTGGATGTTCTCCACTTGTCTGCCCTAATCGGATGATTTGATTGCATAAGAAAGCAAAAGGGGGCGACCTTGAAGTCACCCATTCATTTTCCACGGGCAAAATGTCACAGAAAATACTCAATTATGGAAAAGGGAGTATTTTCAGAAATTCAGAACTCATAGCATACGTGTCCCGAATCTTGATATCGGCGTGAAAACGTAGTATCAGTCAATATTTGTTGAGTATAAAAAAGTACTAAACCGGCAAGAGGCCTCCCGAGGTCAATCCTGAGATGGCGGACATCTAGAACTTCAATCTGAGCAGAATTTGTGAGCAAAGTTTAGGAGTTTATAGACTTTCAACCCCCATGGGGGGCCTGGCAGTCCACATGCAGGACATACTTGAGCGTTAACCGTTTTCGGAGTGCGTGGGCGTGGCGGGTTGTCAAAATACAGTACTGCTAATACGGGAGGGGGGTGGGGGGGGCAGCGCATATAAACAAATAAGTGGGCGCCACATGGAGCACTAAGCCGTACGCCAATGTCGCCACCATATTGGATGTGGCAAGACTCGGTGCTGACCTAGATGGACGTGCACGACTTGTTTTACCGCCCCAAGCAAATCCCTGTGAATAACCTTTTGCAGATAAGACTCCACAATTATTCTTAATAGTATTTGCCCATAAAATACTGTATTCATTCATTCATTATATGACTATAAAGGAAAAAACGGAAATAGCGGCAGGCAGACGCAGTAGTATCTGCAGGAGAGAAAATGCACTGCTGCCAGGATTTGCCAAACTTTGCCATACCAATCAAAACTATTTCTCGGATGGTGGTTTACCCGAATTGTACAATGTTGTTTACAGCCAGGTCCAGAAGCTAATTGCTAATGCTATATTCGCTAGCTTTGCAACAGTTGTGTGTTCAGTCCTCGGTATCGGTTGGTATCGGAACTTGAGAATTGGACAATATCGGCCCAAAAAAGAACAATATCAGACATCCCCATATGTATACTGTATATATACAGTATGTGTACATATGAGGGTATGTACAGTATATGACCAATCCATCCATCCATCCATTTTCTTCCGCTTATCCGAGGTCGGGTCGCGGGGGCAGCAACCTAAGCAGGGAAGCCCAGACTTTCCTCTCCCCATACATAAATAAAAAAGATGTGTAGAGAAGCCTTTTAAAAATAATAATAATAGGGAGTTTTGACATTTAAGTGTTTTTCTTCTCGTTGGTTGTAAAGAAGCAAATGAAAAGCGTACGAGTGCCGGTGTTGAGTCCAAAGAGTGCGATGCAAACACAACAATCACGTTCCGGTGACTCTCCAGCTTGCTGCAAAAACATTCTGTGCAAAAAAAAAACCAAGAAAGGAGAGAGTGGAAATGTTGCCGGCGGTCGCCAGAGGAAAAAAAGCCCACCGATCCTCCGGGGCGTCTTTATTTGTGTTTGAATCAACTCCGACATGTTATCGATTCCGCCAACAGGCGTTTCATAAAGCAGCAGCGCCGCCCGCTCTCCACGGGAGCCCGGCGACGCCGTTAGCCGACGCCGTTAGCCGCCTTCCCGCCGTCGTTCCCGCGTGCTTCGGCGCGGCCTCCGGCGAACCCGATCCGGCTGACGGCTAAAAGCCCGGGGAGCGGCGGCGAGACCTTTTGTCCCTCATTAGATTGACCATTTTCATTACGTGGCCGAGTCCTCGTTAAGCGGCGCTAATCACAGCCGGCGCCTGGAGCTTTGCACAACGTGGCAACGCGCGCAGCCAGCCGCTTGGGTCTCCTTTTAAGTGCAAAAAGAAGCTTTGCACAAATTCTGTGCAAAGCGCTGGTGTTTGTGTACCTCAAGAGATGATCCATACAGAATCACCTCATCAAAAAGCACAAAACCGACATATTATAACATATTTTTAACACCATATCATGAAACAGCAGCAATGCTAACATAATCTTGTCAATCAAACAATAATAAATACACATGATATGAAATTATACATACTTGCGATACTGTACACCAAAAAAATCATTTCAACATAGAAAGTAAATCTATTAATATTAATAAACACGATGCACAAATAAAACGCAAATTCAGTGAAATAATCAATATTTATTTCAACAATTTAAAAAACGAGACGTCGCGTTATAATGAGAATCAATACCAAAGTCATTAATATAATATCATATATTGATATAATACTAATACAATCATATACCAAAAATACAAAACAAAAATGATAAGCTGAAATAATAATCATTCTTTAAAAAAAACATCTGCAATATAATAACAATACAATAATAATAAATACTACACTACTAATAATAATAAATCATGTAAAATAATAACAATAATGTTTATTATTTTTATTTTATTATTCATTCAAATGATGTATAATAACAATAATAAATCATCACAAATAACAAAATAATAATAGAGATAATAATGTTTTGTTATTATTCTTGTTATTATTATACTCAATAATAATAATAATAACTAATCTAAAATAAAATAAAATAATAACAAAGTTGTTTTGGTATTATTTTTATTTGTGTTATTAATTTAAATGAATAATAATAATAATCCATCCATTTTCTATGCCGCTTATCCTCATTAGGGTGGCGGGTATGCTGGAGCCTATCCCAGCAGGCTTTGGGCGAGAGGCGGGGTACACCCTGGACTGGTCGCCAGCCAATCACAGGGCACATATAGACAAACAAACATTCCCACTCTAATGGACAATTTAGAGCGGCCAATGAAGCTAACATGCATGTTTTTGGAATGTGGGAGGAAAGCGGAGTACCCGGAGAAAACCCACACATGCACGGGGAGAACATGCAAACTCCACACAACAGCGATGCCCAACGGAGATTCCAACCCTGAGCCTCCTGACTGTGAGGCCAATGTGCTACCCACTCATCCACCGTGCGGCCCAATAATAACAAATAATAATCATGCTTGCCTCGGTGACGCGATCATGGAAGCCTTCCGAGGGTAACTTTGCGTTGCCAGCGTGATCGTTCACAGGCCGCCATCCTATTGGCAAGGACGTTGTTGTAGTTGTTGTGGGCGCTGCCCCTCCAGCTGCGAAGGAGAACTTGAAAGCGGATGAGAAGAACTCCGGCGAGGAGATTAGCATGCGAGGCCGCCGCAACACCAAAAGGATTTTCCCCGAGATTAAAGAAGCGTCTCGCCGCCCCCCCGGGGGACGGGCCTACGTACGGCATGACCGTATTGTCCGTTCTAATGAAGCGTTGCCGTCTGAAGTTGTCTTTGTGACGGAAGGAGTCCCGTACGGCGCCTGGCGTGCCGCTCGGCCGATGGAAGCACCCGGGAAAGCCCGTTTCGAGTGGCAGAGATAAATGAACGCAAGTCGTTATATATAACACGATGTTTTTTCAATGTGTTACTTCTTCCTTGATCCAGTTTTTGCTTCATAAAAAAGTTATTTTTGTCTCATTTATTTTGCTTACCTGGAGCAATGATCCATAATTTCCAAAACTCATCATATGTAGCAAATTATTTTTTCTATGTATTGTAACTTTCATTTTGATTTGGAAAAAAAAATAGCTTGCCTGAAGCGGAGGCAGTTATTTGTGAAATGTTTACATTTTTATTCATTTAATGTTTTCCATTCTTTTTAATGAGGTTTATGTTACCTCATTTTTTATTTAGAAAAAAATCTTCTTTTTTTTTTTAGCATGAAGCCATAATTGGAGACAGGCTGTTAATTCTTAAATGTGAAAAAACTTTTTTTTGTATGGTTTTAAAATATATGTTGGAAAAAATCTATTTAACATACCTATTTAAAAAAAAAATCAGATTTTTTGAATAATTTACTTTCATTTGAATTATTTTGTTATTTTCTCAAGAGGGTCCCGTTAAGATGGAACACTCAAAGACGGGGAATTTCACCAAAGAGTTCAGAGAAAACACAAGTCGGAATCATTTTTTCTGATTTATTTAATTTAAAATAATTCTAATTATTTGACAAAAAATATTAACCAGTATTTATTTTTGTACATTTTTATGGTCATTTTCCAAAAGCAATGATCTATCATTTAACTCATTCAAAAGTGTTTTAAATTTTGTTCTACTCAATTTAAAAAATATATTGTAATATTTTTTTATATATATATTTGTGAGTCTTTATTATTGTAAAATTTTAAAATATTTTTCAAAAAAAATAGTAATAATAAGCTCATCAACTACCCCTATCATTCTCACCTCTTAGCAAGTTTGTTTATTTCATTAAAATTATTTATATTTATTTTTGAAAAATATATTTGTCTGTGTTTATTATTGTACAATTTTTACATTTCTAAAAAAATCAAAACAATAAACTCTTAGTCTCACTTCCTGACAAGTTTGTATTATTATTTTTGATTTAATTGAAAATAATTGTAAAAATATTTGTGTCATTATATAACCACGCCCCCATTAAGGCATGGTTTCTTCTGATTGGCCAGAACCTCAGAGCATCCTAATGATGCTAATGTGCCGTTCAGGCTAGCTTTCATAATAATAAGAATAATAAGAATAATAAGAATAATAAAAAAACAATAACAATGTTTTTTATTTTATTTTTGTATTTAATACTTTTTAAAATAATGTAAAAATATTATATATTGAAAAATGCTAAGATTTAAAAATAATTAAAAATATAAATACTTCCAAAAATTAAAGCAAATAAGCAGAATGATGATAGACTTGAAAAAATCTTATTGTACAGTCTTTTTTATTTCCCAATAAAATGTTGTCTTATGCAAAAGCGTTTTAAAGTTAAACAAATATTTTCATGTTGCCATGGCGACAAAGGAGCATGATCCCTGGTTTCTGGTCGAGAATACCAATGCGTCGCCAGACAGCAGCTAGCGGTGATGCTACGCTAACGAACCCAGCCTGGGAGGAAGCGGGGCGCTCGCCAAACAGAATTGTTAAAGAAGCACGGAGGTGGGGGGGGGGGGCGTGCAGAGGAGCAAACGTGAGGTTTCATTTGGCATTCACTTTGTGGCCCCCACCCCGCGCTGCCATCAATCTTAACGGCGAGCTGTCGCTATCCCGAGCAGCGGAATTTGGTTGCGGTAAACGTCCGTTTGACTTCATCGCCAACTAAGTTACCCGTCACATGATTACATGTTTTCATCTTGTTTCAATTCCTCATGCATTCATTAAAAGAATACATGAATTCGTTCAGGGTCCTGATATCAGGCACTGATAAATGATATCAGACAATGTGGTATCGCTAAACAATTTAAATTAATTTATAAAATTAACAAGTTTGTCAGACACTGTCGTTGTCATTATGCGATAAATTGAGAATAAATGTTATCAGACATTATGGTTTACATCCAATAATATCAATGAATGAGTTCAGAATGATATCAATGTGGTTTTCATTAAACAATACAACAGAGTGATTTCAGGATCAATGATATCAGACACTGTGGTTTTATTTAAACACTATTACAGAGTGAATTCAGAATTAATGATATCAGACACTGTACATTTTAGTAATTAATGTACATGAATGAATTCAAGATAAATGATATCAGACAATCTGGCTTTCGTTAAACAACAAAAATGAATTAATTCAGGGGGAACGATATCAGGCTCTGTGATTTACAAAATTTCCAATGTACCTAAATTAATGCAGGATGAATGATATCAGACACTTTGGCGTTTATTCAATTATGTGAATTAATGAATTCAGGATAAATGATGTTCAGCTGTCAACTGACCACCACCTGGTGATGAGTTGGATTAGATGGCGGGGAAGGATGCCGGACAGACCTGGTAGACCCAAACGCGTAGTGAGGGTGTGCTGGGAACGTCTGGCAGAATCTCCCGTTCGTCGAGTCTTCAACTCTCATCTCCGGCAGAGCTTTGCCTGCATCTCGAGGGAGGACCGGGATATTGAGTCCGAATGGGCCGTATTCCGTGCCTCTATTGCTGAGGCAGCCAG
>QODF01000189.1:411250-437441 GCA_024372805.1 Oostethus manadensis | reverse complement strand
ACATATAAAGGTAAGCCACACCGGCAGTAGAAAACAAAAACATATAAAGGTAAGCTACATGGGCAGTAGAAAACAAAAACATATAAAGGTAAGCCACCCAGGTGATGGAAAACAAAGCATTATATAAAGGTAAGCTACATGGGCAGTAGAAACAAAAACATATAAAGGTAAGCTACATGGGCAGTAGAAAACAAAAACATATAAAGGTAAGCCACCCGGGCAGTAGAAAACAAAAACATATAAAGGTAAGCTACATGGGCAGTAGAAAACAAAAACATATAAAGGTAAGCCACACCTTAGAAAGATAACAGGGTGTTCTATGAAGGTAAGCCACCCAGGTGATGGAAAACAAAGCATTGTATAAAGGTAAGCCACACCGGCAATATAAAATGACTAAGCAGAAAAACCCAAACGCGCACCTGCGAGGCAGACGGCAAATGTTGCAAAAAAGTGAAAGTGAAAGGAATCCTCGGCTGCTCTCTGGCGTGACGTCATGCGGTTTTCTGGCCCGGAATCGTGCTCAGACACCAACTTGTTTGACTGCCCGTACGTCCGGGCTTTTCTGCGTGTGTTGCCATCTGGGCTAATAATGGGTTTTGCTGGTGCACTTTATGGAGAAAAAGCAGCATTAATGTTCTCACTGAGATGCTGTTCAGCTCAATGAGCGCGCAGACAGATGCCTGACATTCATTTTTAAACACATTGTGCTCCGGTGACTCGCTCTCACTGGCTCTTTGCTATTGAATTGTGCGAAGCCCAAGGCTTTCTCCGCCCCCTCCTTCCTCCAGATTGAATTATTTGACTTAAAAAGCGTTCAACTTTCTTTTATTGAGTTGGCCGGAGCCCTCGAGCCGCGCACAAGCGGCTCTGTTTGCTTTTTTTTTCTTCTTTTTTTTTTACCCCCGCCCGTATCAATAGTGCTTATTTCCATTCCTTAATCCGCGTCCTGCGGATGCGATCCCCCTATGGGCTCTTATTTTCCTGCAGATTGATATCGTGCAGTAAATGGGAGTAGAGTGAAAGGAAAATGTAATTCAAGAGCAAGACAAGGCTATTAAAAACGAAAAAGAGCCAAGGAGCGGAACCGACCGTTGCCGGTGCTGTTGCTGTTGTCGTGCGTTGATCTTTAGTCAAGAGAGTGCATGGTACGCTGGCGCCAAGAAATGGCGCTACGGACGGGCTAGATGATATGCTGCTATGACTTGCGGTACTGAGAAGGAGACAAAAGTATGATATTCGGATGTCACAGTAATAAGCGTCTTCTGTGAAGACGGTGCATGAAATGCTGCTTGCCACTATGATTTGCTGAACGTGATACCGTACTGAAGTACACAAAAGCCAGGCTTTGCACAGAGTCCGACTTTTCTCTGTCGTGGTGAGGCCACGGAAACTGTTACAGATGTCAAAGAAGTTCGCTTGTTTAGTGAAGACAGTGCATGGTATGCTGCCGTCAAATAATGCTATGCCATGGGAAGACAAGAAAGCATAGACATAAAGCCAGTCTAGAATCATATTCTGCCGTCAGGAATAGAAATGGTTTCCTTACTCAAGATGGTGCATGATAAGCTGCTTGCTGCTATGCATTGTGGAAATGAAAAGATGCAAAAAGTATGATTTCTGGGTATGACAGTAATAAGCTTCTTTTGTGAAGACGGTGCATGAAATACTGCTTGGCGCTATGCTATACTGCTACGCTAACCACACAAAAGGATTTACCAGGCATTGCTGGGCGTTAGTCCGACTTTTCAATTTTGTTGTCTTCGGAGTTAGCGTGTTTTTGACAAGATAGTGCATGGTATGCTGCCGTCAAGCAATGTAAGGACTAGATGATATATCGCTCGTACATCTGAAAAGGTTGTTTGGTGGAAGGTGTTATGTAGATAGCTCATGTCATCACATAGAAATATTCATTAGTTGAGAGCGTGCATGCTATGTTGCTTGCTACGTCTCTGAAGTTAGAAGACAGCCGGCGTCAAGTAGCTGGGACTACAATAAAGAATTAGAAGAACAAAAATGTATAATAGTCGGACTTTGTTGTCTCAGAAAGATTTTTTTTGTGAAGACAGCATATGATATGTTGCATGCTGCTGTGCCTCTGAAGTTAGAAGACAACTGGCAAATAATGGAGCTACGAATAGAAGCATTAAAAGAAGAAAACAACAGAATAGGAAAAACTACCTTTATTAGTAACAAAAGGGGAAACTCTTTAATGTCACAGAAATACACTTCCTCAGTGAAGACAGTGCATGATATGTGTCTTGCTCCTATGCCTTGTTGAATTTATTTAAAAAACAAACCTCGGATTGATGAGAAAACATTGTTGGTATGCTGCCGGCAAATAATGAAGCTATGGCTAGCATCACATTCTGGCATCACATTCTTTAATCAAGACAGTGCATGATATGCTGCTTGCTGCTAAGCCTTACAAAAATTATCTTGCCTTGCTGAACTCAACATAAAAAAGGAGAAAGAGACGATATTGGTACTGAAGTTCCCCCAAATCATAATTATAGGTACTTAATTGTTGTTTGATGTCATTGCAAACTAAAATTCATTAGTTGAGACAGTGTATGATCTGCTGATTGCTGATATGTTACTTAAAGGAAAAGAGGAGAAATAGAAGATATTACAACTGAATTTTCCCAAATCAAGATATGTAGATAGGTGTAGTTTGACATCATTACACAATAAGATTCATTGGTTGAGACAGTGTATGATATGCTGCTTGCTGCTAAGCCTTACAAAAATGATCTTGCCTTGCTGAACTCAACAGAAAAAAGGAGAAAGAGACGATATTGGTACTGAAGTTCCCCCAAATCATAATGATATGTACTTAATTGTTGTTTGATGTCATTGCAAACTAAAATTCATTAGTTGAGACAGTGTATGATCTGCTGATTGCTGATATGTTACTTAAAGGAAAAGAGGAGAAATAGAACATATTACAACTGAATTTTCCCAAATCAAGATATGTAGATAGGTGTAGTTTGATGTCATTACAGAATAAGATTTATTGGTTGAGGCAGTGTATGATATGCTGCTTGCTGATATCCTTTTCTAAAAAAAAGAAAAGAGAGACAAAAAGAAGATATTGGAACTGAAATTTTCCCAAATCAAGTTTACATGAAGATAGGTGTAGTTTGATGTCAACACAAAATAAGATTGATTAGTTGAGAAGGTGCATGATATGCTGCGTCCTGCTATGCTTTGAAGACAATCATGCAACGTAATCAGGGAGATAAGCAGTAAACAATTAAGTGTGTTTTGTTTATTGTCTCCTGCAGAAACCTGTCCAAGAACCCTCTCAGCACGTTGTCCTGGCAGCTCTTCCAGCACCTTCAACTCTCCGAGCTGTAAGTTGTTGGGTTTTTTCTTGTGGTGTTTGTCTTTTTATTAGTGCAATTTATCACCGCTCCCTACACGCTGCCTGTCCGCCGCGCGCCGCACATTGTTTGCGGCGCCGTTTCCATTATCATTCCCGTCTTTGTTGTACAAACCTCCTCATTTGTCTGTCCGCCCGTACAAAAGAGGGAACCTGAAGGCAGCACGCACGCTGATGTTACACGCCGTTTGTTGACTCAATTAAACGCGGTAAAGGGAATTAACCGGGCGGGGTCGTGTTAGTGTGACCCCACCCCGCCATGCTCATGTTCGCAATGAATAATTTACCCATCGGCCGTGTTCCTGGAAGGAGTTTCAGTGTGATGTATAATTTACACATCATTACTGATGCTACCTGTCAGCCGTGCTTAGCGCGTGAACCTTCGCTACGTCCCGTTCCTCCGCCTGCGCCTCCTCTGGGCTCAGAAAAGATGGCGGCAGAAGGCAGCCTATTTCAAGGCTGAGAATGTTCTTTTTTTTTTTGGAGGAGTCGCTAGTCTGTGTGCCACACTGTGATGTCATTGCAGATCCATTAGTCCAGACGAGGCATGACAATCTGCTGGTTGCTACACGCCTCGCTGAAGTAGGCTAGCTGGCTCTGCGTTATATTTGATGTTTGATGTTTTTGTCATGCGAGCGAGCTTCTTTAGTCAGGACAGCGCACGGTAAGACGGTGTCAGGTACGAACTAGACATAAAGTCAGGCTAGTATTACATTCTGTCATCACAGAAACAAGAATCCATGGTCAAGACAGTGCATGGTATGCTGCTTGCTGCTACACCTGGCTGAAATCAGAGGACAAAATGTGTACTAGTCTAACTCTGATGTTAACACACAAATAAGATTCTTTAGTCAAGAAAGTGCATGACATGCCGCTTTGCTGCTATGCCTCACTAAACTTAGAAAAAGTGAAAAGTACAATTAGCGTATTTTGATATCATCACAGAGCGCATGCGCGTGGTATGAACAAGTCCTACTTTGATGTCAGCAAATCATTTATTAGTCAAGACAATGACTAATGACATGCCGCTTGCTGCCATGCCTCACTGAACTTAGAAAAAGAGAAAAAATCATTTACATGCTGATGTCATCACAGAAAAAAGATACATTCATCAAGACAGTGCATGATATGCTGCTTAGAAAAGTAAAAGGTGAAAAGTAAAACATATAGTCTTATTTTGAAATCCCTACAGAGTGGTTGACAGGTAAATAAGTCATACATGATGATGGCAACAAAGTAATAATTTATTAGTCAAGGCAGTGCATGAAATGCCGCTTGCTGCCATGCCTCTGAACTTAAGAGAAAGCGAAAAGTACAATACTTATACGCTGATGTCATCACAGAAATAAGCTGAATTAGTCGAGATAGTGCATGGTATGCCGTTTGATATGCTGAACTACCAAAATAGCAGTCTAAAGTGCAGAAATATGCAGCCAAGGAGTAGCTGAGACATTGCATGGTGAACATACTTAGATGTTGTCCCAGGACCGGGCTTCTTCTCTGGTGGCGGGCCAAGGAGGTCTATTTCCAGCACGCTTCTATTTCAAGAGGAGGAAGCAGGGCAGGTCCTAAGAGGGTGTATGACAATGCCGATGCGAGCTAGCCCCCTTTTTGCTTATTAGCTTATTAGTTTACTTTGTCGCCGTCTTTGCCCGGTCCCGTTGGTCCCGCGTGGGAAGCAAATTGTCAGCCGGGCCCCCCTGTTGGTGTTACTCGATCCTTCCCACGAGTCTCAGTGCCGTTTTGCGTCTGTTGGAATATTACAGGGAAAAAAACGTGTGTACTTTTGTTGTCTTACCAGCTGTCCCTTGGACTGGATAATTTATCTCACTTCTTTGTTTTGCCGCTTTCATGATCTAGATGAAAGTCGATGTGCTTTTATGTCGCTATCACGGCAGTAGCGAAGACAGTGCATGATATGTTGTTTGTAACGTTTTCCTTCCTGAGCTAAAATATATTGGACCCCAAATTTGCTCAAATACAAAAAAAATAAAACACCAGATGTGAAAAAATAGCGGCGCTATACTGGTGACAGTGCATGACATGCTGGCTCTAGGTTATTGAGCAATGGAAGGACTAGATATAAAGCCAGCTAGTTAGCCTGTTTAACACATTACATACTAGAAATGTGGAGACAAGTCTGACTTTGATATCACAGAAATGGCCTTCTTTAGTGAAGATAGTGCATAATATGCTGCTTGCTGACCTTGTAAAAAAGAAATGCTGTCTGAGCCAAAAGAGTGGACAAAAAACAAATTAGTAGGTTTTAATTTAATGTTGTTGTTTTAAGTTATCGTTTTTCAGTGCATTCAGACACTGCATGACATGCTGCTTTTCCTCGACAAAAAGTAAAAGACGATATTCTAAAATATAAATTGAGGCGCTACGTATGTAATGTTGCAATTTGATGTCATCACAAAGTAAAATGCATTAGTTGAGCTAGTGCATGTTATGCTTCTTGCTGCTAATGCCTTTGAGACACTTGACAGACAATGCTTTGCAAATTTGTGAAGTAGCTATGCTGGTGACAGTGCATGAAATGCTGGCTTCAATTTATGAAGCTATGGAAGGACTAGGTAAAAAAAAAAACTAGCTAGCTCACTTGCATATGAGATGTGGATAGTCCATGGTATGTTGCTTGCTGCTAACTCGAAAGAGAAAAAAACAGAAGATATTGGATCCTGGAATTTGCACAAATCTTCAGACAAATCAAGACTAGCAAGCCTAATTGTCACATTGCATGCACTGTCGTCATTATAGAAACATGTTAGACATGTTAGTCCAGAGGCTGCATGATAAGCTGCAGACACAAATAAAAGCAGGCAAGCTGGGTTTATATGACACTGCATGGTCAACGTGTGAAGCGCTGTACCTTACTGTTGGTGTCACAGAAGTAATCTTCTTAAGTGAGGACAGTACATGACATGCTGCTGGTTGCATTGCTCTGCTGAACTACAAATAAGAAAAAAAAATGAATCAGAGATTGGCACATATCTTCACTTGACGTGTTTATTGACGTACTTTGATGTCACCTCAGCAGTATGATCCAGTCCTCAAGACGGTGCATGATATGCTGCAGACAAATAAGGCAAGACTAGCTGGTTTCACGAGGCGTTGCGTGGTCAACGTTTGAACCATTGTGCTCCCATGTTGTTGCCACAGGGGTACGCTTCTTTAGTCAAGACAGTGCATGACATGCTGCTCGTTACATTGGCTTGTTGACCTAGAAAGAAAAAAAAACAACATTGGCTGAGAGATGGGCACAAATCAAGGCTCGGCATGTAAATTGACGTACTTTGATGTCACCTCAGCAGTATGATCCAGTCGTCAAGACGGTGCATGATATGCTGCAGACAAATAAGGGAAGGCTGCTCCCTTGACATGACATGCTGCTGAGGTACCACCTGATGAGGTCCGTCGCTACTTTAAGGGAATATTAATCATGTCTCGTTAGGCCATGGAAGCAATCAAACGCATCATTAATTTTTCCGTGAAAATTCTCTCCCGCCGCCACGTCGGGACGCGCCGCGCAGAGTACAATGTTGACCGCATGTCTCGTCCTACCAATTGGACTGGCTGGCCCATCCGTCCCTTTTCTCATCCTCACTAGCTAAGGGGTTTGGAACTAGTAAGCGTGCCAGCATCCTGGAATACGAAAAACACAAACGCGAGCAGTTTAAGCAAGAAGCTGTGATTTCAATTTTCTTGGCATCGGTTTCCTCAGTCAGATTTCGACGTGACACAAACGCGGACGCGTTTCGTTGTTGTCAATAAAGTCAAGTCTTTTCCTGTAGGCGGGCTTCCTTTCACCGTTAGAATAAAAATGTCCCTTCCTCTTTTCTAATCCACTCTGCCCCAGTCTGACAGGAGAGATAACACTCCCACTGATCATCTTCCTCTTTTATGGTTTCCTTTCCAGTAATTGCGGATGTTATGTCATTTTTATATTTTTTATTTTTTTGTGGAGATATGGCGGTGAGTCATACCCGAGCACCGTACCAAAGATGCGCGTTTCTTTCGGAGGCGCTAAAGCCGACTAGATCGTTGGAAATAAAGATTGCACCGGCGTCAGGGTTCTACGAGATACCAAAGCGTGAAGGCGGCTTTTTATTGGAGAACCTGGCTGTGGAACCCGGAGATGGACGTGGAAAGAGAAGAGGCAAACAGACAAACTTGGCACTTGGAACTGCTGCGCGAGCATTTTTCGCCTGCCGGTCTGAGGAGTCTACGAATCGGAGCAACTAGGACCACAATACTGATACAAGTAATAAAAGTAGTAATAACAGCACAGTCGTCCCTCGCTGACGGCGGTTAATTAGTTGGATTTCATTAAAAACAGATTATTTTTTCATTTACAGCGCAGAAAAACAGTTTCAGACTTTCTAAAGACGGGTTTTAACATTACTGGAGCCCTGTAGACGTGCAATAACACCCCTATAGTCATGTTTTTGCTCCTATTATTCTTTTTTTACCTTTGTTTTGCTTTTGTTTACCTGATCTTTGCAGGGACATAACAGATGGCCGCCGCTAGCATAGCAAGCTACTAAGCTAACTGGTCAAAACGTACCACTTCCGCACGGGGTGAGAGGAGAAGTGACATACTAATGTGACATTGCTCATTATTATACCATCATCATATATCAACATATCAATCATGTATTGTAACTCATTCTTGGATTTACTTTGCACTATATATATATATATTTTTTTATAAAGAGGATTTTGATTCTTAAATATATTGGTTATTTGTGTTGATGGTAATAATAATTAGCTTGGAGCATTAAGAGGGGCCAAGAACTTTGTGGACCCTGTTGCCAGAGAAGGGCTGCACTCTAGCAACACCACCACTCTTGGCCAAGTGCCCACTCTTGGCCTATGCTGTGCATTAAAAGAGACAAGATTTGCGGGACCTACTGTGAGAAAATGGATGATCTCCTGCAGGCGAGCCTCCACTTGTCTGCCGTAACCTGATCATTTCGTGTCCTATGCCGTGCATGAAAAGAGACAATATTTTGGAGGTCCGCTGCAAGAAGATGGATGATCTGCAGCAACCAGGCCTCCGCTTGTCTGACCTAATTTGATCATTTTGTTGTACGACTGTCCTATGCTGTGCATTAAAAGAGAAAAGATATTGGAGGTCTGCTGCGAGAAGGTGGATGATCTCCTGCAGTAGAACCTCCACCTGTCACAGCCGTGGCATGTCGGCTTAAATATCCTACATATAACTTGCCGTGGAATATTTTTAACTAATAATAGGCCACAGTCAACTACAAAACAGCCATTATGTATTCATTATTATTATTGTGTAAAATGCCATATGAGATGGGAACAATAACCATTTGTTAAAAAAAATGCTTTTTTTTTGGTTTAGCTTGTTGCTGTGTCCTAATCAAATATCTTGACATTACCACTACCACACCACAGGAGAATCAGAGTAACGAGGGGGAGGAGCCACCTGCTGTGGCCCAGCAAGGTGCACTGTATTCGGACACTCGCTCCGAGCAGCCGGTGTGACGCCACGGGGGTCTCTGGCCAACTTTTTTGCACTTTTCAAACGGTGGCTGATTTGATGCGGTTTGAGTGTGCATTTTTTCCCCCTCGCGGTTTGTTTACAAGTGGAGCGCAGTGCGGGTAATCTCGCCTCATCGGAGCATTTTTTTAAATATCGGTATCAGCATTTCCTGTCCTGTTGGTTGTCGCAAACACACTCGCAGTTTCCACCACGTTTTCGCAAATCTTTCCACGCACACGACCAGACGCAGCAAATAACGAGCGAGCCAGATCGGCCCAGAACCGAGGCCCATTTCCGGCTCGCAGAGCACGACACGCTTCGGGTGTGTGCTCCGTCTGGGACGCATACAAATGGCGCCGTTGTTGCGGCTCGGCCGAGGTCACGCCTGCACATTCCCGACGAATCCTTTCTTACATTAGGAGGCGTCAGTCGTGGCGTCGTGGCGCCGTTTGAGCGGCGGGATGGAAAATGAGTCAGCGGATCAAGGGCAGAGGCCCGACACGGTTGCTCTCGTCTCTGCCGCGCCACAGTGCCAATCATCCGAATTGGCCCGGCGAGGAGACAGGGCGCGGGATGCGCCGGGGTTCCCGTGGTCGTTAATTACTAGCAAAACACACAAGGCGGCGCTGAGACGCGGCCACCCGCTCGGCTGAACGTGCGGATATTATGCTAACGGCACGCTCCTGCTGGCGTGTTTGTTGACTTTTATTACAGCCACGCAATGAAAGGACTGCTCGCTCTGATGCGATCAGACACCTGCAAGAAGATCATCAAGTCAAAGAGGTAGAGTCACTTGAAAGGATGTGCTTGGAGAGCTGGTTCTAATATTCTGACCCACCGAACAAGCTAACCAAAATAACAGCTGCCAGGACGATGCAGCGCCATCGTACTCGTGGATGTTGTTCCACTCCAGTCCTGCAGGGGGCTGTGATGCTAAAATGGCGGGTTTATGTTTGGATTTATGGAACTCACACGTATATTCGCCTAAGAAGTACGAGCGCTGTTCTTTAACGCTAATGTGTGAATCTTACAATATAGGGGTGTTATTTCATGTCTAGAGGGCTCTAATAATATTTGGAGAAGGTTTTCTATGCTCGAGCTACAAAAATATTTCATTTATAAGTAAGGAATCCCACTTCATCGAAATCCGCTTATCACAGTCAGGTCTGAAAACAACCAACAGCGATAAACGAGGGATTACTGTGCTGTTAATGCTCACATATTCATGATTCAGCATTAAAAAAAATTGTCAATTTTGGGTCAAAATGTATTTTTAAAATCATTTCTTCGCTCAAGGTAGGCAATATTTTCCTCAGAAAATATCCACCCATCCATTTTCCTCACTGGGGTTGCGGGCGTACGTTGAGGGTGTGATGTTTGAACCACCACGCGGTGAGAGATGACGGTACCTGCAAAAAAATCATATTTTTAGGAAAGATGTCATGCTAAGATGAATATTTCCTATTAAATACATATTTCATGTTAAATATAAACTAATTTAGGTATATCTCCCCACCCGGCAATATAAAAGCCATCCCAGATTCCATCTAACACAAGAGCCCGTTGCACAAAATGGAATGATCAGACACAGAAACCTGTTCACAAAGCAATTTGGGTTGCACGGATAATTACCCGCATGCCGCGTGGGTCTGCACACCTTCTGGTCATCACTAATTTACAAGCCAGCAGCTATCTTGGGCTGTGGGAGCCCATTAAATCCATCACTATGTCTTGGATGCACTATGGAGAGACCTTCCGAATAAATATCACAACCCCAAAAACACAAAATATCACTCAGTGGATCAATTTAATAACAAACTAAAAGTCCCAGCAATCCCTTCCTTTTGTCACCTGACCTTTGTCTTTATGAGCCTTCCCAATAATAGCAGTGCAACGTGACTAACCAGATGAATCACTGCTATGATTTACTTTTGTTGCTACCCATAGGTGCAGTAGATTCTCAGAAAACAAACAAGACCCAGCATTCATGATATGCACGCTCTTAAGGCTGTGCAATTGGCCCATTAGTTGAAAGGGCGTGGTCAAAAAAATAGCAGTGTCTGCCATTTACTTTCCAAACTCCAAACTATTTTGTTTGTAGGATTTGTCAATCCTGTGAAGGACTAAAGTAATATTTAGTTTTTTATAAGTGCTTCACATCCGTGTGGCATGGACTCTACCAACTTGTGGCACCTTTCAGCTGTTATTCCCCTCCAACATTCTTTAACAACATTCCTCAATTCATCAACTTTTCTTGCTTTTGCTTCACAAACAGCATTTTTGATGTCAGCCCACAAGTTCTCCATGGGATGAAGGTCCGGGGATTGGGCTGGCCCCTCCATAACATAAGAACATATAAGATGTTGCTGGTTTCCTAGTGTGTTTGGGGTGATTGTCTTGTTGATTCCAAGGGCATGTCCTCTTCAGCATAAGGAAACATGACCTCTTCAAGTGTTTGGACGTATGCAAAGTCATCCATGATCCCTGCTATGGGATGAATAGTAGGAGAACATGCCCATATCATGATGCTTCACTCTCTTCACTGTGTTCTGCGGCTTCAATTCCAAGTTTGGGGTCTTCTCTCAAACTGTCTGCGGCCCTTGGACCCAAAACGAACAATTTGACTCTCATCAGTCCACAAAATGTTCCTCCGTTTCTCTTTAGGCCAGTTGATGTGCTTTTTGGCAAATTATAACATCTTCTGCACATGCCTTTTTTTTAACAGAGGGACTTTGAAGGGGATTCTTGTAAATAGATTAGCTTCACAAAGAGGTCTTCTAACTGTCACAGTACTTACAGGTAACTCCAGACTGTCTTTGATCATCCTAGGGGTGATCATTGGCTGAGCCTTTGCCGTTCCGGTTATTCTTCCGTCCATTTTGATAGTTGTCTTCCGTTTTCTGCCACGTGTCTCTGGTTTTGCTCCCCATTTTAAGGCATTAGAGATCATTTTAACTGAACAGCCCAAATTTCTTTTTGCACTTCTTCATAAGTTTTGCCCTCTCCAGTCAACTTTTTAATCAAAGTATGCTGTTCTTCTGAACAATGTCTTTTTTCCTCAGGCTTTCAAAGAGAAATGATGTTCTCTAAGTGTTGCTTTCATCCTTATATAGGGCCACCTGATTCACACCTCTTTTTTCACTACATTGGTCACTGATTGAAAGCCACGCCCCTTTCAACTAATGGGCCAATTGCACAGCCTTAAGAGCATGCATATCATGAATGCCGGGTCTTGCTTGCTTTCTGAGAATCTACTGCACCTACTGGTACCTGGTTTGCCATGTAGTAATAAAAATATACTCATCTTGTTAGTCACATTGCACTGCTCTTATTTTCAACGCTACTGTACGCTGACGTCGGCGCAGGCGAGCACAAACACGGCGGATCGACGCAAACGGGTTTTCTATACTAGTAAGCGTGTGCATAGGCGGACGGAGGCGACGTGGCTGACACAAGACATGATGTCATCTATCGGGGAGATCTCCATCACCTCGCCTCCATTGTGTCCGCCGTGAAAAGGCCTCGGCTCCACAATGGGGGAAGCTGCCACGCGCATAATCGCCTCGGCCCCTTTGTCTGCGTGGCCTTTGGTGCACAAAGATGGCGGCGTGCCGCAGCGGCTTCCTTAGGTGGGCGAGATGATCGGGGATTACGCGAAGCGACGGCAGCCTCGGAGGGAGCTCTCACTGCGTCTGGTCAAAAAGAGGAACTCTTTTTATTCCGTTGCTGCTTCTTAAATCCCGGCACGCAAAAAGTCAAACATTTACGTCTCTCTCTGGCTGTGAAATGGATTTCTCTTTTGACTACGGAGAATGGAGCCAACCGGTAATCTTCTCATACGGCCGCGCTGGATTGTAATAAATGAAGCGGGCTTGTAAAGGCCGCGTGACAGGTAAATTACACCACGTGAACCCGGGCTTCTCATTAGCGCGCCCGTGGCACCGGGGGTAAACTATTAGCGGAACGGACTGCGGGCGGCGAAAAAACATCAAAGAGGCAAAGAGAGAATTAAAATGGTAAACGTGCAAGAAAAGAGCGGATTGGGGGCAGCGGCGGCCAACGCGCTAAAGAGTGTTAAAAGCCACACCGCCGCTGGAATCAATTTACAGCAATATCGAGAAAAAAAGCCCTCAATTATTGTAAAAGGAGCTCTTTTGAAAAAGTGAACCACTTCCAGGTGGATCGTAGTGCAGGGGTTCCTCAGGGCCTGTTCATATAAAGGCCTACGCTATGATAACAAAGTAGTACACAGGAATCCCGCCTTCGCCTCCACACCTGACACTGATAAGTCATTTTCCGTGAAATACGATTCATTACTTATGAATCGAATATTTTGATAATTAGAGCATAAAATGACTAGTTTATGACATTCTAAATACAGGTTTTTAACACCATTAGAGCCTTCTAAACATGAAATATGGTCACCTTTACACTCATTCTACCTAATATAGTAGACATAATAAAATAAAACTGGACATATTAGGCATAGAAAACCTGTTTACCATCTTCTGAATTTGTTTTTAACATGATTAGAGCCTTTTAGAAATGAAATAACACCCCTGTAGTCACCTTTACAATCACATTTCCCAATCTAGTAGACATAATAACAGAAAAATAATCACATTAGGCATAGAAAACATGTTTACCACCTTCTTAATACAGGTTTTAGCATTATTAGAGCCCTCTAAACAGGAAATAGCACAACTATAGTCACATTTACACTCCTATTACACAATCTAGTAGACATAATAACAGAAGATCAATCACATAGGCATAGAAAACATGTTTACCACCTTCTAAATACAGGTTTTTACAATAGTAGAGCCCTCTAAACATGAAATAGCACCACTATAGTCACATTTACACTCCTATTACACAATAACAACCCTATGGTCACATTTACACTCCTATTACACAATCTAGTAGACATAATAACAGAAAATCAATCACATAGGCATATAAAACATGTTTACCACCTTCTAAATACAGGTTTTTACAATATTAGAGCCCTCTAAACATGAAATAGCACCACAATAGTCACATTTACACCCTTATTACCCAATAACACCCCTATAGTCACATTTACACTCCTATTACACAATCTAGTAGACATAATAACAGAAGATCAATCACATAGGCATAGAAAACATGTTTACCACCTTCTAAATACAGGTTTTTTACTTTTGCTACACATCTTTAAAAAAGTTGAAATGCTAATTTTATGAATGTATGTAACATGGCCAGTATTTTTTTTAATCATCATGATTATTTCAAAATTCAATAACCTTTGGGTGTGACCAGGATGGACAGGATCAATGAAATGAGTACATCAGAGGGACAGGACCTGTTTGAGGTTTTGAAGATAAAGTCGGAGAGGCCAGACTGAGATGGTTGGGACATGTCCAGAGGAGAGATAGTGAATATGTCGGTAGAAGGATGCTGAGCTTTGAACTGCCAGGCAGGAGGCCTAGAGGAAGACCAAAGAGGTTTATGGATGCAGTGAAAGAGGACATGAAGGTAGAGAGAGAAGTGCAAGAGAAGAGGATGCAGGAGATAGGGTTAGATGGGGGCAATTGATTCGCTGTGGCGACCCCTGCAGGGATAAGCCCCCTTCTTTGTAAGGTGTATGGAAAAGGAGATTTACATACCGGATACAACCACACCAACAGAACCGCATATCTTTTTGTATTGTAATCCTGACATATTACAATGTTTAATACCTAATAAATCTAAAGCCACCACATGATGCAGGACAGCGTTGTAAAAACAATATACACACAGTATACCAGGCTTCGCTACACATCCTAAAATCCACCAGCTATCCGTACAGACATGGGAGCTGTAACTTTGATCATGTTCTCCTACAGCAAATAGGATAGCAAATAGAATGATGTCCATGTTAAAAAGTGAGTGTAATGTTAGCACAATATGCCTACACTTTTAACCCCCGGGGCTGGTCCCATTAGACTACCACAAGAATTACGTGTTTTTAATCAGGGGTGCGAAAATCATCTGATTCATAATTATTGGGACGATATGAAGGAGTTACATTCCGATAAATAATTAATCAGAAACACACAAAAACGCTTTCTGCCACCTGAAACGCCATCACTGTGGCGATGGAAAAGTGCAAAAGATTAACCAGAGACCTCCGTAGCATCACACCAGCTGCTCGGCGCATGCACCCGCACACAGTACACTTTACTGGGCCATGCCAAGTGGCTCCTCCCACTCTATACTCTGCTTCTCCTGACCTCCATGGCGGCACCCCGGCTGCTTGTAGCACGTGCCCGAATAGAGTGCACCTTGCTGGGCCACAGCAGGTGGCTCCTCCCCCTCTATACTCTGGTTCTCCTGACAGTAGTGATGTGGTAGTAGTAATGTCATGATACTTGATCGGCCAAATGCTACACTTACATCTAAATGTTTACAAATTAGAGGTTATCGATATCAGTCGGGAAAAGCAGAAAGTTATTGGTTTTGGCATGAAAATGCAATGCACATGAACACAAAATCTTTGTCCTTTTCCATGCCTTCTAAAGATATAAAAACAGCAAAGAGGCAGCTAAGTCGTGCACATAATGGGACACACCTATTGTGGAAGATGGTATGGGAAGTTTGCCCTTATATGGGCATGAGGATGAACTGCACAGTAGCGCTTCTAAAATGCTCAAATACGGTAGGTAATATAAACTCGTAACACACTCGCCCTTCCAACGTAGTTTTGCCAAAGCAGCGAAATCATTTCAAATGTTTTTTTTGTCACGCGAGGTTGTTGTGCGGCGCGTCGGCGGCCACCGGGGCGCCGCTCCAGCGCCGCCGCAACACAAGCGCAGCCTGATTAGAGGGCCTGTAAACGAGTCGCACGTAGTCGACTGGAAAGGCATCGGTTCCCCCGCAGCTGCACTGGCGTGGAAATAAAGACTTTTATTTCATCGTTTCCTGTCCCCGTGACGCCAACACTGCTGCCTTTAAATAAATCAAGCTTCCCCGAAGAAGAAGAAGAAGAAGCGCCCGAAATCATCGGCACTTCAAAAAGCTACAAAAGTACCTCTCGAGCGCGGAGAGCCGCAAAGACTCTGCTCCTTTTTTTATTTATTTTTGTGTGTTTTCGACCGACGGCATCGCCCGACCCGCCCTGCCCGCCGCATGATTGCCGTGCAGGCGTTGCCGTCGATAGGCCGAAGTGGCAGCAAATGGCGGAAGCAGGGTGACGCTACAAGGACGCCCACCGTCCCCCACAAACGCCGGTCGTTGGTAATTGTGCACGGCGAGGACTGGAACGTACCATTTTGCAGCCACACTCACCAACAATATATATATTTTGTATATAGTTGACATTTTAAGACGTGTAGCGAAGCCCGGTTTTGTAAATCGATCAGGAAGTGGCCTTGTAAACATACCCGAGTAATATTAAAATAAATTTTCATAAACCCTCCAAGTAGCCTGCTAGCTAACACAGGGATCGAAAAATAGCAAGATTTTACAACTTGTCCACTTTACTTGGTCGTTTTTGCTGTTTGTGTGTACACCTAATCGCTCCCTTCACTCCAGGATCAAAAATGGTTGCGTTGCATCTGCCGTAAACCGGGGAGTAGCATGCTAGCTAGCTAAAGGACCGAAAACTAATTATGTTTTACATATTTTGCACTTGTCTTTGAGTCATTTTGCCATTTGGGTCTCCATTTGACTTGCCCCTCCACCCCAGAATCAAAAACATGATCGGCCATAAACCCGGAAGTATCTTGCTAGCTAATAATAGGACTAAAAACAAACATATTTTCTCAATTTTCCACTTGCCTTTGAGTCATTTTTGCCGTCTGTGTCTCCATGTAACCATTCCCACCACCCCAAAATTCAAAATGGTTGCGTTACATAACCTTTTGTAAACCAGGAAGTAGCATGCTAGCTAACATACGGACCAAAAACAAACAGCATTTGCCTTTTGAGTCACTTTTTAACCTTCCAGTCCAGAATCAAAAATAGTTGCATTACATCATCTTTTATTTAGATTTCTAAGTCAGAATAAATTCATTCTTCGTTTCAAAATTGAAAATGGTACGTTACTGTCATCCTGCGTCATCGTTGGCGAACCAGGAAGTAGCCTGCTAGCTAATGTACGGCCAGACACAAAATAAACTAATAAACACAAATTCAAAATGTTACTAATTTGGCTGTTTAGGTTATGGTATAACCATAACCCCTTCCCCGGAATCAAAAATGGTTCCATCCTGTTGCGTTCCGTCATCTTCCATAAACCAGGAAGTAGCCTGCTAGCTAACATACGGACAGACCGACGGAGAGTTGAAATATTTTTTTTTTTGGGTCTGAATCCCAATAAACCTTTTCCCCTTTTATCAAATTAAAAATGGTACCAAAAACAAACACTAATTAAATATTTTACTAAGTTTTGCTGTTTGTGTTACGGTATAACTGTTCCCCACCTCCCCGAAATCATCTTCAGTAAACCAAGCACTAGCCTGCTAGCTGACATTCAGACAGACACAAAAAACACAACAAAAAGGTACGATTCAGCATTTGTTTTCATTTTCGTTGAAATATTTGCTTGTCTGAGTCCCAATACACCAATTCCCCCCACCCCAACCCCGTATTTAAAATGGTGCGGTCTTGTATTCCAATGTCATCTTTCACGAACCAGGAAGTAGCCTGCTAGCTAACATACAGACAGACAAAAAAACACACACAAATATTTAAATTTTTCCCCCCACTTTTGTTAAAATATTTTTCTGTCTGAGTCCCAATAAACAACTTTCCGTTTTTTCCCAAACCCTAAAAAATGGTTTGGTCTCATATTTCGATGTCATCTTTTACGAACCAGGAAGTAGCTTGCTAGCTAGCTCACGGCCAGACAAAAATGTCTATGTTTTTTTTCCCTTTTTTGTTTGATGACTTTATTGTATGTTTATGTATGTATATTACGTATATAATTACAACGGCGCGGCACAAACACGCCAGGTAGGGCGATGCATTAACACGGCGAACGCAGCCAGGCGGCACTTTCATGGACTTGAGGGGAATTGGCGCCTCCTGTGGCGATGGGTGTCTCTGCGGGATATTCTGCAGTTGCTTACTGCATGTTTATGCAGTACTGCACTGTTTGTTTAGCCCTGATCAGCCCTGTCCCGAGGGACTGTGGGTAATGTACAAGGGTGCGCGCTCTCATTAGCATGTGGCATAATCAGAGGGGCTAAAGGGTGCTGAGAGGGGAGGGGCGGGGTATGGATCTGTCCCGCTCTGCTGAGCTTTAATCCTTGATATCCTTTACACGGAAAATACGCCAATGCAAACAATCAATTCTTTAAGGCTTTCTATCATCAAATAAAATAAAATACAAATAAATTCAATTAAAGTCAATGAAAATTGGACTAGTAATGTTTGAAGTTGCGTTGCATTTGTTACCCTTTTGATTATTGATTAGTGTAATTAATATTTATTTATATATATTTACACATCATTTATATATAATACGTTGATACAGGAATATTATTAATATTACCAATAATTATTTATGACATGCAAATCCCAAGATCGGCATCAGCGGTACCCTTCTCGCCCTAATTTAGGAAAAGCTACCTATAACAGACTGCTGTGGCTGTAGGCGACCTCCTGATATTGTTTTAGCCTCCAGACCCAATGCAAGTTGATGTTCTTCTTCAGTTTTTGCTCAACATTTGCAATAAACGATTAGATTTGCCACCGATCACTTGTGATGAAGGAAAAAAACAACACATTTGGCCAAAACCCCGACCAACTCCAGTCCAAGTCTGTGAGCGCCACCCAGCTGCGGGAAGCCACGCGTGCACGGCGCCATGCATTATTCATGCCATCTCTTATTGACCTCTGCCAAGGACGTTCTGACGACCCTTCATTCCCGCCAAATTGCCCAATCGCGGCGCAGAGATTGGACATCAGAAGGCGAGGCGGCGAGGAATGCCCCTAATCATGATGGCCTCAACTCTTCAACTTTGACCTTTGCTCTCTTGTCGCAGGGGTGGAGTCACGGGAGAGACGCTTGTTCGCCACGCCGGGCTAGCGTGTGCATACCCTTGTTTGTTAGCAAGCACCAGTACACAAAAACCGCATCGAAACAGCAGAGGGCTCCTGTTACATAGAGGATCTTTGACTGGCGTTTTTGGAGCAGGTTCCGAAAAACAGCGACATTTTTGTCTTTCGTCTTTACTGTTGGGTCCTAAAAAACAGCAGAATACTCCAGACATCAGAGGATCGATGACTACCATTTCTCCAGTAGGTTCCAAAAAACAGCAGTGTGGTTCAGTCATATAGAGGCGCTATGACTAGCATTTTTGCAGCAGATTCCTAAAAAGAGCAGTGCTATTGTCACATACGGGATCTTTGACTAATGTCGCAGATTCCAAAAAACAGCAACGCTCCTACCATTAAGAGAATCTGTGGCTTGTGTTTTTACTGTTGGTTCCTAAAAACAGCGCAAAGCTCCAGTCATATAGAGGATCTATGACTCACATTTATGCAGTAGGTCCTAAAAAACAGCAGCATGACTAGCATTTCTGCAGCAGATTATATTCCTAAAAATAGCAGAGCACTATTGTCACATACAGGATCTTTGACTAACATATGCCAGAGATTCCGAAAAACAGCAATGTTCCTACCATACAGAGAGTCCTTGGCTCGTGTTTTTACTGTTGGTTCCTAAAAACAGCGCAATGCTACAGTCATTTCGAGGATCTATGACTCACATTTATGCAGTAGGTTTTAAAAAACAGCAGCACGACTGCACGGCAAGCTTTTCTGCAGCAGATTAGCTTCCTAAAATAGCAGAAAACTATTGTCACATACAGGATCTTTGACTAACTTATGCCACAGATTCCAAAAAACAGCAATGCTCCTACCAGACAGGGAATCTTTGGCTCGTGTTTTTACTGTTGGTTCTTAAAAACAGCGGAATGCTACAGACATATAGAGGATCTATGACTCGCATTTTTGCAGCAGGTCCTAAAAAACAGCAATGTGCTACTTTCCTATAAAGGATCTTTGACAATAATTTTTGCAGCATACTCCTAAAAAGAGCAGGATCTGTGATTAACTTTTGCGGAAAATTATGACAAGCAGCAGTGCACCTGTCGTATTAAAGATTTTTGGCTTATGATTTTACTGTTACTCCTTAAAAACAGAAAAGTACTCCAGTCATTTAGAGAGGACCTTTGAGTGTTTTTGCAAGAGATTCCTAAAAGCAGCAAAGTGTTCTTGCCACATATGGGATCTTTTGTAGTAGGTGCTAAAAACAGCAAAATGTTTCCAAAATACAGAAGATTGTTGACAAGCGTCTTCCTGTCACATAGAAGGTCTTTGACTATTGTTTTTTGTTGCAAAAGGTCCACAAAAACCGCAGAGTGCTCCTCTCACACTTTCAACTTGGATTTTTACTGTCAGTCCTTAAAAAATAGCAAACTGCTCTAGTCAAGGCAGGGGATCCCCAAAAACCGCAGAACACTCCTGTCACATGCAGGAATTTTGGCAGCAGGTCCTTAAAAACAGCAGAGCGTTTGTATTATATAGAAGATCTTTGATGAGTGGCTTGTAAAAACAGCAGAGTGCTCCTGCTATATGGAGGATCTTTGACTTGCAATTTTACTGTCAGTCCTTAAAAAATTGCACTTCAGTAATATAGAGGATCTATGACTAACGTTTGGTTAGTTTGGTTAGTCATCTATGGCTAACGAGCAGAACACTCCTGACACTTACAGGATTGATTTTGCTGTAGGTCCTCAAAAATGTGACTAGACTTGCATTTTTACTGTGCATCCTTAAAAACAGCAGAGTGCTCCAGTCATTTAGAGAAAATCTTTGATGAGCATGTATGCAGCAAAATTCTAAAAACAGCAGAACACTCCTGTCACATATGAGCTCTTTGATGGACACTTTTGCAGAAGGTCCTAAAAAACAGCAGACGAATGATCTAGAAGCTCTTTGACGAGCTGTCCTATAGGAGGTTTTCCACTCGGCGCTTTGAAACAACAGAACTCTCTTGTCACGGTGAGGATCTTTGACTACTGATTTTGACAGTAGATCCAGTCCAGGGTGTGCCCCGCCTCCTTCATAGTCAGCTGGGATAGGCTCCAGCATACCTACCGACCCCAATGAGGATAAGCGGCATAGAAAATGGATGGGTGGATCCTGGAAAACAGTATGGAGGATCTGTGGCTAGCATTTTTGGGATTTGTAAAACAGCAGAGCACTCCTCTCACACAGAGGATCTATGGCTGGTGTTTTCATGCTATCATTCCTAAAGTAGTATTAAATAGAATTATAATATTTACAAGTATTGTAGTCAGCGTTGCTATTAGCTAGGGAAAGTGCTTCTTTTTCCAAAACAGTATACCACCTTCATTCCCTGCATGTTGCATTTACACACTCCAGCGCATTGTTAGCACATTTAGCCGCGGAGGCTAAAGGGGCACGTTCAAGGTCACCACTCAGTCAGCATTCAGTGCGTAAACACGGCAGGGACTTCCGCTGGGGTGCTGGAGTGAATTTTCATTGCAATTCCGAGTGAAACAAGCAGGGGGGGGGAAACGTATCCATTTCCGCCAAAGGCTCTTTGTCATGATGATTGCCGCCGGTGCGCCGCCGGCCGCCGTAATTGCCCTCAGAGGGGCGCCGTGTCATAACACTGCAGCTCGCGACGCTGCAACCACCGGAAGGCTGACACTCGGTGTTTGTTTGACAAAAAAAAACGTGTCAGAAACTGTTTGGAAAAGTCCTTGCCTCCTTTAGAAGCAGGTCAGCTGGTGATTGGATGATGCCACTACCTTTATGAGCCAATCAGATCCATGCTCATCTTGGTCATTGTTTTATTGCCACGTCCAAGCCACACCCCCAAGCTGCTGCCCCCTCCAAAGACAGTTGTTTTTCTTGAGAAGAGCCACTAGCTGTTATATAGAGGATCTTTGACTAGTCTTTTTCTTGCAGTTCCTTAAAAATAGTAGAGTGCAGGCACCTGTTATATAGAGGATCTCTGATTAGTATTTTTCTTGTAGCTCCTAAAATAACAGTGCAGTGCTTGCTCCTGTCAATTAGACGATCTTTAACTTGTGTTTTTGTCCCAGCTTCTTAAAAACAGTAGAGTGCATGCTCCTCCTATATAGAGGATCTTTGACTAATGTTTTTGTTGTAGCTTCCTAAAAACAGTAGAGCACATGCTCTTGTTATATAGAGGATCGCCGACTAGTATTTTTGTTGCAGCTCATTAAAAACAGTAGAGCACATGCTCCTGTTTTATAGAGGATCTTTGATTAGTGATTTTTGAGCACATGCTCCTGTTATATAGAGGATCTTTGACTATATAAAGGATCTCTGACTATTTTTGTTGTAGCTCCTTAAAAACAGTAAAGCGCATGCCCCTGTTATATAGAGGATCTTTGACTATTGTTTTTGTCGGAGCTCTTTAAAAACAGAGCATGTTTCTGTTAAATAGAGGATCTTTGATTAGTGATTTTTGAGCACATGCTCCTGTTATATAGAGGATCTCGGACTATATAAAGGATCTCTGACTAGTATTTTTGTTGTAGCTCCTTAAAAACAGTAAAGCGCATGCCCCTGTTATATAGAGGATCTTTGACTATTGTTTTTGTCGCAGCTCTTTAAAAACAGTAGAGCGCATGCTCCTGTTATGTAGACGATCTTTGACTTTTTTTTGTCGCAGCTCCTTAAAAACAGTAGAGCGCATGACCCTGTTATATGGAGGATCTTTGATTAGTGATTTGTGAGTGCACGCTCCTGTTACATAGAGGATCTCTAACTAGTGTTTTTGTCGTAGCGCCTTAAAAACAGAGCATGTTTCTGTTAAATAGAGGATCTTTGATTAGTATTCATTCGTGCGATTTCACAGTTGAATCAGTGCTTTTGAGATGATGCTCATGGCACACATGCATGGTAAATTATGTAAATTAAATGATAAAGAAAGGTATTAGTGAATGTGTGTTTTATGCAGGAGACGTTGCAGACATGAAGTCATCAAGCGGCGCGCTCTGTTCTGCACCATAACATCCTCTTAGGGAGCATTTTACAGGTGTAAGAAGATTATCGTAAAAAAAAAAAAACTTGCTGATGTGGCCACTAAAATGTTAGTGGTGCATATACTTTATCAAGTAGGCTCTTGAGGTTACACTGGCAGAGCTGCGGCGGGACGCTCCGTTAACCCATGTGACCTGGACAAAGGCACCTGCATTTTTACCTTTAAGGGGGATTTTTACCGTTAAATGCCACGGACTGTCCCTTCTCCTCTCGTAGGCGACTGGACGGCGTGGTGTTTGACTGCGGCTGCGACATCCGCTGGATCCAGCTGTGGCAGGAGCGAGGGGAGGCGGGCCTTCACACGCAGCAGCTCTACTGCAGGAACGGCGCAACCAAGCTGAGACTGCACAACATGTACATAAACAACTGCGGTGAGTACTTCCTACTCTGCACAACATGTACATAGACAACTGTGGTGAGTACTTCCTACTCTGCACAACATGTACATAAACAACTGCGGTGAGTACTTCCTACTCTGCACAACATGTACATAGACAACTGTGGTGAGTACTTCCTACTCTGCACAACATGTACATAGACAACATGTACATAAACAACTGCGGTGAGTACTTCCTACTCTGCACATGTACATAAACAACATGTACATAAACAACTGCGGTGAGTACTTCCTACTCTGCACAACATGTACATAAACAACTGCGGGGAGTACTTCCTACTCTGCACAACATGTACATAAACAACTGCGGGGAGTACTTCCTACTCTGCACAACATGTACATAAACAACTGCGGGGAGTACTTCCTACTCTGCACAACATGTACATAAACAACTGCGGGGAGTACTTCCTACTCTGCACAACATGTACATAAACAACTGCGGGGAGTACTTCCTACTCTGCACAACATGTACATAAACAACTGCGGGGAGTACTTCCTACTCTGCACAACATGTACATAAACAACTGCGGGGAGTACTTCCTACTCTGCACAACATGTACATAAACAACTGCGGGGAGTACTTCCTACTCTGCACAACATGTACATAAACAACTGCGGGGAGTACTTCCTACTCTGCACAACATGTACATAAACAACTGCGGGGAGTACTTCCTACTCTGCACAACATGTACATAAACAACTGCGGGGAGTACTTCCTACTCTGCACAACATGTACATAAACAACTGCGGGGAGTACTTCCTACTCTGCACAACATGTACATAAACAACTGTGGTGAGTACTTCCTACTCTGCACATGTACATAAACAACATGTACATAAACAACTGCGGGGAGTACTTCCTACTCTGCACAACATGTACATAAACAACTGTGGTGAGTACTTCCTACTCTGCACAACATGTACATAAACAACATGTACATAAACAACTGCGGGGAGTACTTCCTACTCTGCACAACATGTACTGTATGCATGTGAATAGACAGACGGGTGTTTACGTCATGCATGTCCACATGCGTGGTGAAACTGCCGTGTAGATGATACCGGAATGTGAAAGGACCGGAACACATGAACGGAATTGACACGTTTTGGTGGGGTTTATGCGAATGGACATACAGGAAGTCATGTGTGTCGGCGGGTCTTTTCCGAGGAGTGCGTTGGCCCTAAGGGGCGATGTTTCCGGCAAAGGACCTCCTTCTTTGGGGTTTTTGGTGAGGTGAAGGAGCGGAGGATGAAGATGGTGACTCATCTTCTGTGTGTTGTCATTGTGCTAATTGAGTTCCGTTAATGAAAAGCGAATCATTGATTTAGTGCGGAAATGTGTAGACAGCCGTGCTGACAGCTGCGTGTTAATAACAACACGCCGTGTGTGTGTGTGTGCGTGTGCGTGTGTGTGCGTGTGTGTGTGTGTGTGTGCAGACCTGCCAGAGATCAGCGTGAGCCACAGCAGCGTGCTAGTGATGGAAGGCGACAATGTGACAGTGAGCTGTAATGGATCCGGATCACCGCTGCCCGAAGTGGACTGGACTGTCAGCGACCTGCACTCCATCAACACACATCTGGTCAGACACACACTCGTGCAAAATGAATGCCCACAATATGAATGAATGCCCACATTAAAGCTGGCGTGTGCCCTTTCTATACGCCATAACTTCCTGTTTTTTTTTTTGGGGGGGGGGGGTTCTGGTGCACGCAGTCCAACGTGTACTGGCCCAACATCCACTCCATCAACCTGACGCTCTCCAACGTCAGCCGAGACGACAACAACTACCAGCTGACCTGCATCGCCGAGAACGTGGTGGGCATGACCAACTCCTCCATCCAGCTAAACGTCCAGTGTGAGTGCCCCTCTCTGTGGTCTTTTGTGTTTAACGGCTGCAAAACATGCCGGCGGAAAGTCTGCAGCTGGCTCCAAAGTAGATGAGCGACAAGGCGGGTTCTTTGAGAACGAGGAGAGTTACAATTAAAAAAATAAATAAAAACTGGCACGCCAGGAGAGAGTTGGATAAAACCCAAACAGACGGCTTCTGAGCAAAATGTCTCAATTCTAATCTTATCTTATCTCCTGGAAGGCTCAACACAATAATAAGTCATTGCTGCTTCGTGGTTGGATATTATTATCACACTCAAATATGCACATTTAAGCAAAGGCGCATATATTTCTTGACTTTTTTGGCTTTTTTCAATCTTTACTCTTTATTATGTGTTATTAGCCAATTATTTTGACAGCCCTGATTTTTAAAAAATATTTTTGGAGATTTATTTTTGTTATTTATTTATTTTAATGACTTTAAAAAAATGTTTTTTTCAATTTTTGTTACCCTTTTATTAGTTTGTTTTATTTTTTATTTAAATCATTTTACATTTCTATCATATTTTTTAGATTTCTTTTAAATTCAATTTTTTGAATTTGGGTTTATTTTATTAATTTATTTAAACAAACCATAAATGTTTTATTGATTTTTCATTTATTTATTTTTATTTTATTATTACATTTGTTTTACCATATTTGTATTATATTTTTTGTTACATTTTAATTTATTTATTTTAATAGATTATTTAAATATATTTTGGCATAAATTATCGTATGTTTTACATTTTTTTCATTCTTTTTTTTCCAACTACATTTTTATTAGATTTATTTTATTTTTATTGAAATGATTTTACAATTTTATCATATTTTTAAATTTGTTTTAAACTGGATTTTTTAAAAGGTAGATTTATTTAATTAATGTATTTAAATAACCACATTTTATTATTTTTTTATAATATTATTTTAAATATATATATATATATATATATATACACA
>QODF01000189.1:397645-411089 GCA_024372805.1 Oostethus manadensis | reverse complement strand
ATACATATACATACACACATATATATATATATATATACATACACACATATATATATATATCAATTCATTTAATATTTGTGATGGCTTATAATATTTTAAATATTTATATGCTTATTTTATGTATTATGTATTATTTTGCAACCATTTATATTTAATTGATACATTTAAATAATTTAATACTGCAGTGTAAAACAACATTTTTTCTATCACAACCCAATATTTATTTAATTTTTATTATTATTATTGATATCTGCATATAGTGTGTATGTGTGATATGTTATTTTCAAGTAATTATAATACTTCTGATGGTTTTGTGTCATTAAAAAAATGTTGTAACGTTATTGTTATGATTTTGTAAATGTGTATATTTCATAATACATGTATTTAATACTTGGATACTAATAATACTTACATACTAATAATACTTTGTAATAATACAGTATGAAACACTTCATAATATTGTATATGTTAGTAATGACTTTTTTCTTACCATTCTTACCAACATATAAATAAACTTTTTTTGAGGGTTATACATCATAATGATAAAAGGAATCGTATGGAACATTGCTAACAACATTAGCACTTATTTTTTAAACATATTATAAAAATCAATCAGTGCGTTGGTTTCAACATCAACATCGCCGCTGTTGACCAGCGAGTGAGAACTTTTTGGGACGTGAAATCTCCACATTAGGCGGCATCCACGCCGGATTGAGGCTAATGGACGAATGCTCACGCGTACGCGGCTGATTTTGAAACATGGTTTCTACCACCACGGGGGCTTTCGTAACATTTCCCTCCTCATGAATGCACATCACATTGACAAGCTGTCATAAACCACCAACAACCAAAGGGGAACAAGGCAAAGCTACGTGGTCCTGCTCCGTGGGCGCCCTCGGGGGATTCCCTTGTTCTGCTGGGTGACGTCGACACTCATGTCGGCGGCCACACTGAGACCTGGAGAGGTCTGATTGGGAGGAACGCCCCCCCCAGATCTTAACCCGAGCGGTGTTTTGTTATTGGACTTCTGTGCTCGTCCCGGATTGTCTATAACGAACACCATGTTCAAGCATAAGGGTGTCCACATGTGCACCTGGCACCAGGACACCCTGGGCCGCAGTTCGATGATTGACTTTGTGGTTGTGTCGTCGGACTTGCGGCCACATGTTTTGGACACCCGGGTGAGGAGAGGGGTGGAGCTGTCAACCGATCCCCACCTGGTGGTGAGTTGGTTCCTGTGGTGGGGGAGGATGCCGGTCAGACCTGGCAGGCCCAAAAGCATTGTGAGGGTCTGCTGGGAACGCCTGGCAGAGTCCCCTGTCAGAAGGAGTTTCAACTCCCACCTGCGTGAGAGCTTTGACCATGTTCCGAGGGATGCAGCGGACATTGAGTCAGAGTAGGCGATGTTTCGTGCCTCCATTGTCGATGCGGCCGATCGGAGCTGTGGCCGTAAGGTGGTCGGTGCCTGTCGAGGCGGTAATCGCAGAACCCGTTGGTGGACACCAGCGGTGAGGGATGCCGTCAAGCTGAAGAAAGAGTCCTATCAGGCCGTTTTGGCCCATGGGACTCTGGAGGCAGCTGACAGGGACCGGCAGACCAAGCGGTCTGCGGCTCCGGCAGTCACTGAGGCAAAAACTCAGACATGGGAGGAGTTCGGAGAGGCCATGGAAAACGACTTCCGGATGGCTTCAAAGAGATTCTGGACCACCATCCGCCGTCTCAGGAGGGGGAAGCAGTGCACAGTCAACACCGTGTATAGTGGGGACGGATACTTCGACTCGAGATGTTGTGGATCGGTGGAGGGAATACTTTGGAGACCTCCTCAATACCACCGACACGTCTTCCAACATGGAAACAGTTCCCAGGGACTCTGAGGCGGGTTCTCCTATCTCTGGGGCTGAGGTTACCAAGGTGGTAAAAAAGCTCCTTGGTGGCAAGGCCCCGGGAGAGAATGAGATCTGCCCCGAGTTCTTTAAGGCCCTGGGTGTTGTGGGCGTGTCTCGGTTGACACTACTCTGCAGCATCGCGTGGACATCGGGGTCGGTGCCCCTGGACTGGCAGACCAGGGGGGTGGTCCCGCTTTAAAGAAGAGGGACCAGAGGGTGTGTTTTAAGTATCGTGGGATCACACTCCTCAGCCTTCCCGGAAAGGTCTATTCAGGGGTTCTGGAGAGAAGGATTCGCCGGATAGTTGAAATTTGGATTCAGGAGGAGCAGTGTGGTTTTCGTCCTGGTAGTGGAACTGTGGACCAACTCTATTATCTTGGCAGGGTCCTTGAGGGTGCATGGGAGTTTTCCCAACCAGTTATACACTGTATATGTAGTTATATATATGTGTTTTGTGGACTTGGAGAAGGCCAAATCCGAGTCCATGGTTCTCGCCTGGAAAAAGGATTGCTCATCTCGACCGCATCTCCGGGCCGGGGATGAGGTCCTGCCTCAAATGGAGGAGTTTAAGTACCTCGAGGTCTTGTTCACGAGTGATGGAAGGATGGAACGCGAGATGGACAGGCGGATTGGTGCGGCGTCTGCAGTGATGCGGACTCCGCATCGGTCTGTTGTGGTGAAAAGAGAGCTGAGCCAAAAGGCAAAGCTCTCGATTTACCGGTCGATCTACGTTCCTACCCTCACCTATGGTCATGAGCTTTGGGTAGTGACCGAAAGGACAAGATCGCGGGTACAAGCGGCCGAAATGAGTTTTCTCCGCAGGGTGGCTGGGCTCTCCCTTAGAGATTGGGTGAGAAGCACTGTCATCCGGGAGAGACTCGGAGTAGAACCGCTGCTCCTCCTCTTTGAGAGGAGCCAGATGAGGTGGCTCGGGCATCTGGTTAGGATGCCACCCCGGACGCCTCCCTGGGGAGGTGTTCAGGGCACGTCCGACCGGTAGGAGGCCTCGTGGAAGACCCAGGACATGCTGGAGAGACCATTTCTCTCAGCTGGCCTGGGAACGCCTCGGAATGCGCCGGGAAGAGCTGGACGTAGTGGCCGGGGAGAGGAACGTCTGGGCTTCCCTGCTTAGGCTCCCACAGATGTTAATTTTAATTCTACACCACACCACCCGGCGACGTTCATCGGAGCATTTATAGTATTTACAGTATGTGATTTCATGTCGATATTTACAATTTAGAAAGTTCCCCTCACGTCCCCCCATTTAATGGGGTCCGAAAGGTGAACAAGCGCTCAGCAAGGGCTACTTTTGCCCAGAATGCCACTAAAATAGCATTTGAGTCATGCAGGGAGAGTCTTTTCTTTCCAACGGGGAAAAAACAAACCTGTGAAAAAAAACCAAAACAAAAAAATTGTCTTTTGAAGCATAAGAGCCAAATTATGCAGGTCCATTTGGGACGCAATGAGGTGTTGCGGCGCCGCAAAGCGCGTGTAACTGATGGAAGCTGATTAAGCGCAGCATCGCCTGCAGCCTGCACGCAAGGAAGCTCCGCCCCCTCCCCACGCGCGGAGCCTGTCAGCCGTGACGTGGTTGCCCTGGGGAGACGTGGGAGAAGTTAAATATGATCAAAAAAAGCAAAAACATGACATTATGTTCATTTACATTTTTTACTATTATTAAGCATAAAAAGACCTTTATAGCTGGAAAAAAGTGAAAATTTTACAAAAATAAAGTCATAATCTTATTAAAAACCCCACTGAATTTTCAAAAAAAAAACCAAAACATGTAAATATTGTGTTCCTAAGGGTCTTCGATTTTGGCTTATCCCTTCAGGGGTCGCCACAGCGAATCAATTGCCTCCATCTAACTCTGTCTTCTGTATCCTCTTCTCTTGCGCCAACTACCTTCATGTCCTCTTTCACTACATCCATAAACCTCCTCTTTGGTCTTCCTCTAGGCCTCCTGCCTGGCAATTCAAAACTCAGCATCCTTCTACCAATATATTCACTATCTCTCCTCTGGACATGTCCGAACCATCTCAGTCTGGCCTCTCTGACTTTATCTCCAAAACCTCTAACATGTGCTGTCCCTCTGATGTGCTCATTCCTGATCCTGTCCATCCTGGTCACACCCAAAGAGAACCTCAGCATCTTCATCTCTGCTACCTCCAGCTCTGCCTCCTGTCTTTTCCTCAGCGGCACTGTCTCTAAACCAAACAACATCGCTGGTCTCACCACAGTTTTGTACACCTTTCCTTTCATTTTAGCTGAAACTCTTCTATCACACATCACACCCGACACTTTTCTCCACCCATTCCAGCCTGCCTGCACACGCTTCTTCACCTCTTTTCCACACTCTCCATTGCTCTGGACTGTTGACCCTAAGTACTTAAAATCCTCCACCTTCTTTATCTCTTCTCCCTGTAACCTCACTCTTCCACTTGGGTCCCTCTCATTTACACACATGTACTCCGTCTTGCTGCGGCTGACCTTCATTCCTCTCCTTTCCAGGGCAAACCTCCACCCCTCAAGCTTCTCCTCCACCTGTTCCCTGCTCTCACTACATATCACAATGTCATCTGCAAACATCATAGTCCATGGAGATTCCTGTCTAACCTCGTCCGTCAGCCTGTCCATCACCATAGCAAACAAGAAGGGGCTCAGAGCTGATCCCTGATGGAGTCCCACCTTCACTCGGAACTCCTCTGTCACACCTGCAGCACACCTCACTACTGTCTTACAGTCCTCGTACATGTCCTGCACCGCTCTAACATACTTCTCTGCCACTCCAGACTTCCTCATACAATACCACAGTTCCTCTCTGGGCACCCTGTCATAAGCTTTCTCCAGATCTACAAAAACACAATGCAGCTCCCTCTGACCTTCCCTGTACTTCTCAATCAACATCCTCAAAGCAAATACTGCATCTGTTGTACTCTTTTTTGGCATAAAACCGTACTGCTGCTCACAAATGCTCACGTTTGCCCTTAGTCTAGCTTCAACTACTCTTTCCCATAACTTCATTGTATGGCTCATCAGCTTTATTCCTCTGTAGTTGCCACAACTCTGCACATCTCCCTTGTTCTTAAAAATGGGCACCAGCACACTTCTCCTCCATTCCTTAGGCATCTTCTCATTATCTAAGATCTTGTTAAACAACCCGGTCAGGAACTCTATTGCCACCTCTCCTAGACACTTCCATACCTCCACAGGTATATCATCAGGACCGAGTGCCTTTCCATTCTTCATCCTCTTCAATGCCCTCCTCACTTCTTCCTTACTAATCTTTGCTACTTCCTGGTCCACAACAGTCACCTCTTCTACTCTTTGTTCTCTCTCATTTTCCTCATTCATCAACTCTTCAAAGTACTCTTTCCATCTTCCCATGACACTACTGGCACCTGTCAATACCCTTCCATCCCTATCCTTCATCACCCTAACCTGCTGCACGTCCTTCCCATCTCTGTCCCTCTGCCTTGCCAACCTGTATAGATCTTTCTCTCCCTCCTTGCTGTCCAACCTAGCATACAAGTCATCATAAGCCCCTTGTTTGGCCTTTGCCACCTTTACTTTCACCTTACGCTGCATCTCTCTGTACTCCTGTCTACTCTCTTCAGTCCTCTCAGTGTCCCACTTCTTCTTAGCTAACCTCTTACTCTGTATACACTCCTGCACCTCCTCATTCCACCACCAAGTCTCCTTATCTACTTTCCTTCCAGATGACACACCAAGTACTCTCCTACCTGTCTCCCTGATCACAGTAGCTGTAGTTGTCCAGTCATCTGGAAGGACTTCCTGGCCACCCATAGCCTTTTTCAACTCCTTCCTAAATGTCACGCAACACTCCTCCTTTTTCAGCTTCCACCATTTTGTCCTCTGCTCTGCCTTTACCCTCTTCATCCTTCTCACCACTAGAGTCAACCTACACACCACCATCCTATGCTGTCTGGCTACACTCTCACCTACCACTGCTTTGCAGTCACTGACCTCCTTCAGGTTACACCTTCTACACAAGATGTAGTCTACCTGTGTGCTCCTACCTCCACTCTTGTAGGTCACCCTATGTTCCTGTCTCTTCTGGAAGAAAGTATTCACTACAGCCATTTCCATCCTTTTTGCAAAGTCGACCACCATCTGTCCTTCTGCGTTCCTCTCCTGGATACCAAACTTGCCCATCACCTCCTCATCATCTCTGTTTCCTGCACCAACATGCCCATTGAAGTCCGCACCAATGACAACTCTCTCACTTCTGGGGATGTTCTGCATCACTTCATCCAGGTCTGACCAGAATTTCTCTTTCTCCTCCATCTCACATCCTACCTGTGGAGCATACCCACCAACCACATTGAACATCACACCTTCAATTTCTAGCTTCAGGCTCATCACTCTATCTGACACTCTTTTTACCTCCAGGACGTTGCTAGCAAACTCCTCCTTCAAAATCCCCCCTACTCCATTTCTCTTCCTATCTACACCATGATAGAACAGCTTGAACCCTGCTCCTAAGCTTCTAGCCTTGCTACCGTTCCACCTGGTCTCCTGGACACACGATATGTCTACCTTCCTTCTCTGCATCAGGTCAACTAATTCTCTACCTTTTCCTGTCATAGTTCCAACATTCAAAGTCCCAAGTCTTAGTTCTAGACTCTTAGCATTCCTCTTCTCTCTCCTCCTACGGACACGCCTTCCTCCTCTCCTTCTTCGGCCAACAGTAATAACTTCCGGTATGGAAGTCATTTGTTTAATCCGCCACAATAAGACACTGGCTTGTGCCCCGTTGCGGCTACATAATAATAATAATAATAATAAAAATAATAATAGATTTGTTGATTTTTGTTTACATTAGTTCATAATATTATAAAGGATATTATTATCTTATAAGGAGGAAGGGGTAGGATGAAATAAGTCCCAGTTAAGCGTGTAGCGCGCGCGGATTCCGACGTGACGAGGCGGAACGACAGATTGACTTTGCGACTCTCGTCCTCCGGGGAGCACCCCCCGCCCGCCCCCTTCCCCTTGGCCCCCGTGAGCGAGTGTCTCCGGGCGTTTCCTTCCCTGTTGACGCTCCCCGCCGGTGCCGCAAATGAACTTATTAATTTTTCAGCACATGCTCTGCTGGTAATTACATTTCCTCGGCGCCTGCGAGCCCATTGTCTGTGGAAATGTCATAAAACAGCTCAAACTGCCGCCCCGATTAGAGACTAATGTGATTGACAGGCAAATTAGCCGCCGTCACCATTCGGGGCTCAAAGCCGAGTTGAACGTTTTTTTGTTGTGTTTTTGGTTTATTTTTAAATATGCCAACAAAGTTGCGTCGCAATGTTTGCAGGCCAAATAACAAATTTTGCTTCAGTGTGACTTTTTTTTTGGGGGGGGGGGTCATAAAAGATGACAAATTTGGTATTATTACAAACTTAACCACTCCTAACTTCATGGACGACTGCTTTGGAAAAAACAGGCTTCACTACACATCTTAAACTTTCGCAAACTTTCCCATACTTAACTAACTTCATGGAGGACTACTTTGGAAAAAAAAAAAAACAGGCTTCGCTACACATCTTAAATGTTTTTTATGGCGAAAGAAGATGATACATTGAGGTTATTATTTTGCTTGTTTGCAAACTTTTACAAACTTAACCACTCCTAACTTCATGGATGACTATTTTGGAAAAAGAAATCAGGCTTCGCTACACATCTTAAATGTTTTTTATTCTGAAAAAAGATGACAAATTGAGCTTATTCATTTGCTTGTTTGCAAACTTTTGCAAACTTTCCCATACTTAACTTCACAAAGTATTACGTTGGGGAAAAAAAATCAGGCTTCGCTACACATCTTAAATGTTTTTTGTTGTGAAAAAAGATGACAGATTGAGGTTATTATTTTGCTTGTTTGCAAACTTTCGCAAACTTAACCACCTCTAACTTCATGGACGACTCCTTTGGAAAAAAAGCAGGCTTCCCTACACATGGTAAATGTTTTCTTTTCTGAAAAAAGATGACTGCTTGAGGTTATTGTTTTGCTTGTTTGCAAACTTTGTCGTTTTGTGAAATGTTTTTTTTTAATCGTATTTATTACCTAACGCGGTGTTGTCGTTGACATATGAGTGCAATGTTAGCACGGCCATGCTGGTGTTGGTCTTACGTTGTTGTGCATGAACATGGCCACTATAGTCACCTTTAACTCCCTTCTTCTTCTTTTCCTTTCGGCTTATCCCTGCTTATCCCAACGGGGGTCGCCACAGCGAATCATTGTGTTCTGTTTAATTCGCATGTTTTGATTTGGCAAAGGTTTTACGTCGATGCCCTTCCACTTGTACATATATATATATTTGGGTGTGAGCAGGATGGACAGGATCAGGAATGAGTAATAGTTCAATATTCTGAGATACTGAATATGAAACAATATAGCAGACATAATAAGAGAACAGAACTGCACTGGAAGAGTCACGTGATCACCAAGTACTTCCTGTGGTGGCTGTTGTCTTGTCAGTGTAATATTAGTGGAACACCAAATATCATCGGCATCTATTTGAGTGCCTCCTGCCAATGCCTTCTATGTGTGTACCTAAAAAGGGGATAAAAACGCGGCTCTTTAGCATTCAAGCTGCAGACACACAAAGCGGCGGGTTAGCATCATCAAGGCGTCCCCGTCCCGTGATGTCCCATCTCCGCCGCGGCGGTGCAACGTGACATTTCAAGCAGTGTCTGAGAGCGATAACTCGTGTCGTACTTATCGACGCTTGTCATCTGCGCCGGGAAGCCAGGTCGTCGGCGGCGCCGTGCCGCCCGGCATTGGGTCGGCTGGCGCCGGCGTGACAGCTCGGCCGACGGGAGAACGGATCAGTCCCCGACTGTCCGTCAACGGGAGAATCCGGCTTTTGTTTTCATGACCCGACCCGGCGCTTCCTTTATGCTTCTTGTTCGGCGTGCCGCAGCCGCGCGCGCGGTTGCGTCGCTAAATGACTTTTGGTAATTGTCAGTCGTGTCTGCCGCCGATCACCGCGGCTGTTCGTGCGACGGCAGCTCCCAAATACAAATTTAATAAAAAAAACTTTTTTCTCTCTCTTGTTTGCCTTTGACGATCCATCAGCGCACAATCACACGCGCCTACAAAAAGACGGCGCTGACAGTCGGCGCTTTCATCGTTTCTTTGTTCCTTCATCAATCAAGCCTCCTTTGCTGATAGCGCACGGAGCTGCGAGTCCGACGTTTTCCCATGAAAATCATTTCCTCCGCCTTTCCCCGCTCAAGTCAACTAAGCCCTACTTTGCCCGCGATAGATTCATATCTTCATACTTGCAGCACAGAAAACCCGTTTACAACCTCCTGAATATGATAATATATAATACATTATTAGAGCTCTCTAGTCATGAAATAACACCACTATATCTTCTACAAATGCAACTTTTTTTTAGTAGAATGTTTTTCTTAAAATTACAACTTTATTCTTGTAAAATTGGGAGTTTTGCTGTTGAAGTGCATTTTTTTTCAATGTAAAACACCACCTTTTTGGTGGCAGGGGGGGTTTAAAATTTTCATCTTAGAACATTGCAATAATTTCTCGTAAAATTCAACTTTTCTTAGAATATTTACTCCTTTTTCATCAAAACAAGACATACTGACAATTGACAGATTAATGATATTAAAAAAATGTAAATGTAATATTATAGTAGCATGTTCTGTTCGCTTATCCACGTCCGGGTCGCGCGGGCAGCAGTTTTAGTAGAGAAGTCCAGACTTGCCGGTTTACGGCGACCTCTTCCAGCTCCATCGGGAGGACACCAAGGCGTTCCCAGGCCAGCTGTGAGACATAGTCCCTCCAGCGTGTCCTAGGTCTTCCCGGGGGCCTTCTCCCGACCGGGCATGCCCGAAACACCTCACCAGGGAGGCGCCCGGGAGGCATCCGGACTAGATGCCCGAGCCACCTCAACTGGCTCCTCTCGATGTGAAGGAGCAGCGGCTCTACTCTGAGCTCCTCCCGGATGGCCGAGCTCCTCACCCTATCTCTTAGGGTGAGTCCAGCCACCCTACGAAGGAAACTCATTTCCGCCGCTTGTATCCGCGATCTCATTCTTTCGGTCATGACCCATAACTCATGACCATAGGTGAGGGTGGGAACGTAGATCGATCGGTAAACAGAGAGCTTTGCCTTCCGGCTCAGCTCTCTCTTCACCACGACGGTCCGGTACAGCGACCGCATTACTGCAGATGCTGCACCGATCCGTCTGTCGATCTCACGCTCCAACCTTCCCTCACTCGTGAACAAGAACCCGAGATACTTGAACTCCTCCACCTGAGGCAAGACCTCACTCCCAACCCGGAGGGTACAGTCCACCCGTTTCCGACTGAGAACCATGGCCTCGGATTTGGAGGTGCTGAGTCTCATCCCAGAAGCTTCACACTCAGCTGCAAACCGCTCCAGTAAACGCTGAAGGTCACAGCCTGATGAGGCCATAAGGACCACATCGTCTGCAAATAGCAGAGACGAGATCCTAAGGTCACCAAGCTGGACTCCCTCAACACCTTGACTGCGCCTAGAAATTCTGTCCATGAAGATTATGAACAGAATCGGTGACAAAGGGCAGCCTTGGCGGAGGCCAACGTTCACCGGAAACAAGCTCGACTTACTGCTGGCAATGCGAACCAGGCTCCTGCTTCGATTGTACAAGGACCGAATGGCACGTAGAAGCGGACCATCAATCCCGTACTCCCGGAGCACCCCCCACAGGACACCACGAGGGACACGGTCGAATGCCTTTTCCAGGTCTACAAAGCACATGTAGACTGGTTGGGCAAACTCCCACATACCCTCGAGTACCCTTGCAAGGGTGTAGAGCTGGTCCAGTGTTCCGCGACCGGGACGAAAACCACATTGCAGCTCCTCTAACCGAGGTTCGACTAACGGTCGTACCCTTCTCTCCAGCACCCTGGAGTAGACTTTCCCAGGAAGGCTGAGGAGTGTGATCCCCCTATAGTTGGAACACACCCTCCGGTCACCCTTTTTAAAAATGGGGACCACCACCCCGGTCTGCCAGTCCAGAGGTACTGTTCCTGACTTCCATGCAATGTTGTAGAGGCGTGTCAACCAACACAGTCCTCCAACATCCAGAGCCTTGAGAAATTCTGAGCGGAACTCGTCTACCCCCGGAGCCTTGCCACCGGGGAGTGATTTAACTACCCCAATTACCTCAGCCACGGTGATAGAACTGTCCACGTACGTATCCTCAGACTCTGCTTCCTCTATGGAAGGCATGTCAGTAGGATTGAGAAGGGCCTCGAAGTATTCCTTCCACCGACCAACTATATCCTCAGTCGTGGTCAGCAAGCCCCCGTCCGCACTGTAACCAGTGTGAACTGGGGGCCGCTTCCCCTTTCTGAGGCGTCGGAAGGTTTGCCAGAACCTCTTCAAGGCCGACCGAAAGTGGTGCTCCATAGCCTCACCGAAGTCCTCCCACACCCGAGTTTTTGCCTCGACCACCGCCGAAGCCGCGTGCCGCTTGGCCTGCCGGTACCCGTCAGCTGCTTCGGGAGTCCCGCAAGCCGTAATTGTATATTGAATTGTCATATTAGTGATAAAGTGATTGTAAAAACGCAAGCAACGCAGTGAACGCTACACTCCAGTCAGTAGTTTAGTAAACAAACAACCTGCCAAACAAAAATGGCGGCGGCTGAGCGGGCCGTGCCACACGACGTGTTTTCCGGCAAATTAGCATTTTACCGAGGGCGTAATTTGCTGCACGCTTGCCATGTTTTGCCGTTTAAAGGGACAACAACAACATGATAGTACTTCTGTTTGAGCGTGTGTTTGTATGCTTGATACGCAGTAAAAAGTGCAAGTTGTAGTGTAAACAAAGTTTTTGTGTTCATGAAAAGACACACGCACTGTTGAAACGTACGGCGATGTGAGAGCTGGCATCACTGGGAGCAGAGCGAGCGCACGCTTGCCAGGCACCGCCGTCTGCCGGGTAGTTTTGTCTTTGATGATGTAACATGCTCATGACGAAGACACACCGGCAGATGCGTTGTTGATGAAACGCCCGTGCAAACTTTGCCTTTTTAGTTTTTTTGGACAACCAAAACACCGGATACATGAGATGTTTTTTCTGTAATTGTCGACTAGAAAGACGAGTCATCTTGGCAGCTATCCCAGATGCTCCATTTTATTCTCTAATCAGCAGCAAGTCAAAAGACGACAGCAGCTGTGGCTGTAGGCAACCTCCTGTTGTCGTTTTTTTTTTCCATTATTCATCGTGATGGCCTCAATTTGATTAACGTCAGAGTCTCTTTATAGTATTCAGGTGCATGGTCTACAAAGGTGATGGCCAGGGTCTCTAATTAGCACCGGGTCAAAATACATCAGGAGCTGCGGCTGTAGGCAACCTCCTAAAGTCTTTTTTGTTAGACTACTTTTTTTCCTTTCGGCTTATCCCTGCTTATCCCAACAGGGGTCGCCACAGCGAATCATTTTGTTCTGTTTGATTCGCATGTTTTGGTTTGGCAAAAGTTTTACGTCAAATGCCCTTCCTGACACAACCCTCTATATGAAGGACATGATACATATATTCAATGTTAATGCCCCCAGTCTCATTATAGTGGCTGGATGTGTGGTGTAAAAAAACCATAACAGTTAGGATCTTTATTTAGGTCCAGATCAAAATAAATTAACAGATTAACAGCTGTGGCTGTAAGCAACCTCCAGATGTCGTTTTTTTCCCCTGTTATTATTCCATTCCATTCCATTTTCTATTGCTTATCCGGGTCCGGGTCGCGGGGGCAGCAGCTTCAGTAGGGAAGTCCAGACTTCCCGGTCTCCGGCGACCTCTTGCAGCTCCACCGGGAGGACACCAAGGCGTTCCCCGGCCAGCTGTGAGACATAGTCCCTCCAGCGTGTCCTAGGTCTTCCCGGGGGCCTTCTCCCGGCTGGGCATGCCCGAAACACCTCACCAGGGAGGCGCCCGGGAGGCATCCGGACTAGATGCCCGAGCCACCTCAACTGGCTCCTCTCGATGTGAAGGAGCAGCGGCTCTACTCTGAGCTCCTCCCGGATGGCCGAGCTCCTCACCCTATCTCTTAGGGTGAGTCCAGCCACCCTACGAAGGAAACTCATTTCCGCCGCTTGTATCCGCGATCTCATTCTTTCGGTCATGACCCATAACTCATGACCATAGGTGAGGGTGGGAACGTAGATCGATCGGTAAACAGAGAGCTTTGCCTTCCGGCTCAGCTCTCTCTTCACCACGACGGTCCGGTACAGCGACCGCATTACTGCAGATGCTGCACCGATCCGTCTGTCGATCTCACGCTCCAACCTTCCCTCACTCGTGAACAAGAACCCGAGATACTTGAACTCCTCCACCTGAGGCAAGACCTCACTCCCAACCCGGAGGGTACAGTCCACCCGTTTCCGACTGAGAACCATGGCCTCGGATTTGGAGGTGCTGAGTCTCATCCCAGAAGCTTCACACTCAGCTGCAAACCGCTCCAGTAAACGCTGAAGGTCACAGCCTGATGAGGCCATAAGGACCACATCGTCTGCAAATAGCAGAGACGAGATCCTA